>JASDQU010508999.1:28729-49009 GCA_032191745.1 Picea mariana | reverse complement strand
GAAACTTTGTACAATTTGACCTTTACTTTTCCTTAAAGTTTGTCATTCCATCATTTCTTTATGTAAATACCCTAATGGATAAAATTGCTTCCTTATCGTTGATTTAAATTCCGACCATGAGGAAATTAGATTACCACACTTACTTCTATCTTGAATCTTGATATCCCACCATACGATAACAGTGCCTTCCAACAGAAGAGAAGCCACTTTCACTTTAACTTCTTCTTCATCAATATGATGAACACGACAATACACTTCAACTTGTCGGATCCAATTATCTAGATTTTTGGGATTACCATCTTCATTAAACATAGGTAAATAAAATTTTGCATCAAGATTTAATAATAGTTTCTTAAACGAGGCTTTATGGCTAGAATGATGAGAATGACGAGAATGCTTAGAGAAAGAAGAACTAGAACTTGAAGGTGAATACTAAGGCTCAGGAGGATCTCCTCCAACCCCTTGATTTATTGGAGAATCATCACCTGCATGTGCTTCCTTTTTCTTCCCTTTATTCTTCATCCTCTTCTCGTAATCTCCATACATTTGTTTGACCATTTCTGACATGTGATAAATGACCATATGAATTTTTTTCTCCTATTCATCACACTTTTCCTCATCTGCCATTTTCTTCCTTCGAGATGCACAACCAACTTCGAGATTGAAATTATTAAGAATTCCTTCACCCTGCTTATGCTTGGCCCTAGTAATAATTCACACTCAACAATTCAATTCAAATAAGACTGTTCTGATACCAACAAGATCCAGGACCTTTTCATCGAGTGACATCTAAATAATTTCATTAAATGAGCATAAATTAAAGTGCACCATTAAAGAAAGAAAAAATCAAAAATGAAGAGACATAAGCATCAAATATGAACAAAAAAACTTGATAACAGAGTTCATCCCAGGTGAACTACATCGCTTGTTCCTTCTCTCAAATGGGTAGCCTCTTTCATAAACTTAGCAAAAGAATTTAGCAAAATACATAAGTATACAAACTAAACCAATAGTGATGGGTCGGGTGAGGCGGGGTCCCACATATAACTATGTCCACCTCATTATAAAATCAATCTACAGAAATAATGCTCAGATCAGAAAATAGAAAGCACCACTAAATTTGTGGCATTGAATTACCTAAAAACGACTATTGCTATGCCTCTATCCGACTCTAGCACTCCCAAGCCCAAGAAGAAATTTGTCTCGATTTTTGTGCCCTCTTCAACCTACATTAATGACTGTGATGCATCGATTTTCATGCTCAAGCGATAGTACCGTTCGCATAGCTCCCCCCTTAGTGGATGGGCATATTCACCTTTTACTATTTTGTTTCCACGTTGGTTACATTGTATGGCGTGTGGCCTGTTGGTTTGGGCGGATATGTTAAGGCTTATATGTTAAGGATTTGTATTTTTACAATATATAATTAAAACATATGTCTTTTTCACTATAGTTAGCAATGGCACTATCCATATCCCAATGATTTAACTCTGGCCAAACTATATTTTTTTTCAAATTTTTCTCACAGACTATCATTCATCATTTTCCGCCTACCACATGGCAGCCTATGATTGGGCCACATGGAATCCTATCATTGGGCCACGTTGTCCCCTGACAAGTCATCATGCCACATCGTCATGCCATGTTAGTATACAGACTGTACAAACTACCATGTGGCACAATCCAATTGGTCCATGGATCGACTGGAAAACACCAAAATGTGTAATATATGAATGTTGACATCATCCGTACGGATCCTAACATCATACATACGGATCCTGGCTCATCCCATGTTGACTTGGATAGGTTGACCAAACTTTGACCATGAATATCTTTCAATTTGTAACTCCATTTGACCAGTCATTCACACTATTAGAAATATTGCGATGTGCTCTTCACGATCATGTCAGTTTCATTGAGTTTTGGGAACTTTGAATTTTTTCCCTTTCTCTATTTGTTGAAGCCATTCTGAGCGTCCTCAGTTGCCTATGTGAGTTCTAAGTTCTTCTTAGCCTTCTCTATATCCTCTCTATATCAATATGCTTCGAATGTATGTGATGGATCAACATAATCATCGGGAAGACTTTTTTCCACAACAATAGTTACTAGAGTACAATTAAGATGGCATCGTTTGAGTTTCTTTATGAATGACCATATAAGATTCCTATGACTTGGAAATACTAGAGGATAGGATTCTAGTAGAACCAAGATTTATCCAAGAAATGGAATAACATATGAATTCGATAAGACATAGGATTAAATAAGTGGAAGATCAACAAAAGAGTTATGCCAATGTGCATCACATTGATCGCAGTTATGAGGTTGGCAATAGAGTTTTCATGTGGGTAAAACCACATAAGAGTTCGATCAAATTTGGAAAGGGTGATAAAATCTCTCCAAGGTTTGTGGGACCTTTTGAAGTTTTGGAAATGAAAGGACCCATGGATTACCTACTAGCCTTTCCTGATTCTTTGAGGTGAATGCACGATGTATTTCATGTATCTTTTTTGTGACATTATATTTCAGATCTGTCACATGTGATTGACTTGAGTTCTTTGTAGGTGTCGAACAAGGGTGCTCTCGTGGTGGAGCTAATCCACATTTTGGACTATCACACTCGACAACTACAACAATGAATAGTCGATTAGGTCTAGGTCTAGTGGGAAAATTATAGTCCACACTTAGCTACTTGGGATGATGCATCTGAGATGCATCAACAAATTTTTAATTTTTTTTGATAGATTATATATGTAGATCTGTGTTAGATACATTCATTTCTACTATTATTGATATTCTACAAAATTAAGTATGAGTTTTAAAACAAGAGGGGGTGTATGTAACGTCCAGTTCCACTGAGCACACTTATACTGATTTATTTTTTGAGGATGCTTTCGAGCAAGTGATCCAGATATGATACATTATGATGATGTTCTAATTATGAGCTATATCATTATGTGATTATGTTTATATGTTTATTTCTAGATTCATATATATTAACAGGTGTTACTGATAAGTTCTTCTGAGTGTGCATGATACATGATAGGTTGGGGATGCCGACAGTATCAACAAACTTCCTTTGGCTCTGGATTGAGTCAGGGAGTGGATTTGTACTTCGTTTTAGTATTTGATTTACACACATGTGATTTTTATGATGATTTCAATATGGATGTTATGTATATGGATTGTTGCTAGTGTTCTTGTCAGTGGATGCAAGCTCGATGCCATTTTCTAATATGACTCACATAAGGAGTAAAGGGGTCATGCATAGAAACCAAAAAGTTGAGGGAGAGGTGTGACAACGTCCTTGTCACATCCTACTATCACTCCTATCATGGCATGAACTATAGGTTAAAGATTACCTAGTTTTAGAGGTCCACAATGCCATGAGGGAAGACTGATATAGTCACTCACGAAGAAATCTAAGGGTCGTGCAATAAATCAAAATCCTTATTCCTTAGAAGCCCTTAGCCTCTCACAAGGTCAACCAAGTGTAGCATTGAGTCCAAGGTCTAACAAAGTTCCAAAACTAGTGAAAGGTGAGTGGCACCCTTGGAGCATGGAAGTGTGTCTTAAGGGGCACGTCACGTAAGAAAATAACATGTCAATAAAATCTAGGCAACCTAGAAAACGTAATAAAATGTTTATGCCTTGTTTAAACAAAGTATTAAATAATCAATAATTTATAAACTAAGAAGTCTAAGACTAAGTCTAGGTCCAATTCTAAATAAATAACTAAATAAAAAATTATATAAGTTAATAAAAATGAGATGAAAAGAGGGAATAAAAAAATTAAGGGTTGAGTAAAATGCACATGTGTTCATGAAAATAATAAAAGGGATTTGTAAATAAATATAAATTAAATCATGAGAGAATAGGGTGTCCACATAGAGTAGCATCTTGAGACAATCTCCCACTAATCCTAACAAAAACAAGACTCCCAATCCAATTCAAACTAAGAACTAGTTAGGGGATACTCAATAAATGAGAAATTGAGGAACTAAGGGACAACTACGAGAAAAAATAGGAAACAATTGGGGAATGTCAGGGAAAATGCCTAAATAAATAAAATAAAAAGAGAATCAATATGTGCAACTTTGGGAGAGTGAGACACTTGTAGTGAGTGAATAATCCTTTAATTAAATTATTAAAAATTAATTATTTGTGCATGAGGACATGTGTCATTGAGAATTTTTCTATAAAAGAAATGGAAAGGAAGGGAAAAGGATCTCACTTTTGGTTGTACTATTATGCTGATGAAAGTTTTCGTGATTGAGTTTTACTTGTGAGAGTGGGGATTACAAACTTGGCAATGAGAGGAAGCTCTTCCTTGAGAGGCAAGTTTGGGTGTTATTGTTTTTCGGTTGTTGTTTGTGGACCCTTTTCAGCTAGATGGGATAAGAGGGAAGAAGAGTACCCCTATCATTGGTTGAAAGGTGTAATATACCAACCAATCTACCAAAATAAAATAAAACAATCCGTCTTACAAACATAGCAGATTAAGGTTCGTTTGTATTAATAACCTATACTATACAAACGTTGTAATGACACCAATACACTTTCTCTTTGTGCCTCTAGGTCCTTATGACTTTATCTAAATCTGTTGATTGATTTTAACTTCTAAAAAAATCAAAGGTCCTTTCTTTGTTTAGAGGCTGCTAGTCTTACACCTAAGACAAACACACACACACACACACACACATATATATATATATATATATAGATATATATATATCATACTTCATATTACTATTAAAATATTTCAGATAAAATATTATTAAAATTCTTCATATGTAAATTTCAAATTTGAGCTAAGAATTATGCACATATATTGTGCTAACATATATAGTGTCCACATAAAAGTCACTCTCATAATCCTATAATCATTACAGTATTATTATGACATAAGTCGTGAAAATATCTCAAGCCATGATTTAAACGTACATAGGCTGGACTCGAAATTCTCTTAGAACAACTTAAATCATTTATTACTTAAGGCTTAATTAAAAGATATTAAAATTCAAAGGGTAACACTAGTTCCATGCTTATGATATGATGTCTCCTCTATAATTGAATGCACTATCATTGTAGTTAAGAATTCACTGTACAGAGTGCACTAACGTTGAGCTTCCAGTCTTACGAGAACTCCTTCCCTTACTCGACTTAGTCGCTATCACGTGCTAGAGCCTCTGCCAGTTTGACACACAACTTGGACCACCTTCCAGATACCTTGCACCATAAATTCCTATCACCATCCATCAGGCATCGAATTTTGGTGGAAATTGTGGGTTCTAGGCATTAGTTGTTCCACTATTCTTTCATTTTGCGCTCTAGGGAGGCCTCTGTCCTCTCCGGTTTCACGCTGGATAAAAAAATTACTTAGACTGACTGGTCGTCACCTGCCTATCCCTCTATTTGCAGTTAAAGTCACTCATATAATCTATCAAAAATTCGTAAGGTATCCTCCTATGTTCTGGTTAGAATTCGATAGTTCCCTTTTGGATAAATCCTCCCACATCCATGTGGAAGTTCAAACACTAGGCACATTCATTCGTTTCTGGATAACGATCATGCATCTGATATTTTCTTGTGAGGTAAGGATAACAATCCCACTCACGATTCTAAGGTTGAAGAATTTCACTGTAATGGTATTCCTTATTTAAAAATTTCTACGGATTCAATCACTGTTTATTGTGTGTAACTGCTTGTCTTAGCTGTGTTTAAGTAATTCACTCTTAGTGCACGTATACTGTGCATATCCCGTTTTCTTTCATATAATTTACTTGTTGGAAATTTTAGGGTCTATTAATCATATCCTTGATATCAAAGCCCTGTCATGTCGAGAATGACTACAGTTCATTAAAATTAACCCTCTGGTGATAGTAGGAATTGTTACACTTTCCTTTTCTTTTAGCTTACCATTTAATTATTTGTATTAGCATTTCTAAGGAATACTCTTTAATGTTTTATTCCGGTATTATTCGCTTCTTTCCTTATTATTAGTTTCATGTATCTAGGGTTTATAGTTATGCATATTCGAGAGGTTTAATTTGTGTTTTGACCCACATGTTAACCTTACAAATTTATCAAGGTCTAGACGGAACCATATAATTTACGCTTGCTAAAGTCACAACCTTATACAGAAGACGCCTCTGTACAAATGTTATATGTACCAACTTCTCTTTAAAATAAAACAAGTCACCTCTATAGAAGCGTCTGTGTACAAAATTCTCTTTAAAATAAAACAAATCACCTATGTAGAAGGGTCTATGTACAAACTTCTGTTTAATCTTGAACTTCCACCCAGGTTTAAGTCTGACGAACGAGGAAGGTAATTCAATATGTGTCAAAGGCTTCATTGAACTGCACCAAGTATCTCAAGTTTCCTTTATTACATTTGAACTCTAGACACAAGAAATGATTTATGCATAGTAGAAAACTTAAAGAGTCCACTCTGTGTTGTATGAGGAGGCACATATCCAATTTCTCATATGCTCTCAAATTCATTATTCCTTTACAAAACTATGGAAATTAATCCAACCAAGTGTTAAAGTATGATAACGCTATGACAAATCATCTCACAATTCACATTTCAATGATTCATCCTTTAAAGTTTACAAGAACGACTATTACCCATTAGCGTCCTGTGTTATGAATTGGTCTAATATGTTACTCTTTCACACTTTAAAACTCATTGATTATTACTCTACATCCATCATTTAATAACTTGAATATTATTATTTTTTATTTCTCATGATTATTTAGTAGCGTTTGATAATATGTTATTTATATGGATCCAAAACTAATGTTGGGCCTCTTGTATGTGAGGACCCATGAGGATGGATACGTCACACTCTACCTTACTCTGGAGATGATTCACAACTGTGCCTACTCACCCATGCTGAGGCCATGCTTGCAGGTATAAGTGGGCCTTCTCCTATTTAAATAAAATATTCCTTTCAAAATGTTACAAGGACATAGATGATTTATGTACATTTATTTATTAAATCATCATATGGAATAATAAAATTCTCATACATTTCTTTACAGGTTGTAATCCTTGCAACTCAAGATGAGTTGGAAAGGAAAGGGAAAGGTAATCAAGTTAATTTCCTCATATTCCAAGGAGGAAATCACATAAATTATATTCTTTGTAAATTCTTTACGATACATATTAACATAGAAGAAAAAAACCTCGACTATATAGTATGCAGCTGAGAAAATACTTTTTCTACAGTTTATTTAGAGCATTATGGAACTTTATTTGACCTCGGAACAACTCGTTGAAATGCAATAATTCATCATATTTTTAATGTCATTCTTTCCATAGTTTGAGAAATTGTTATCCATCTCATGGTTTCTTTGGAACTTATATTTTCACACTAAAAAATATATCTAAACATTTGGAATTATATATGTATGCATAAATACTTAGTTATCATATAAATATTTAATTCATGCAACAACCTTTATATGGCTATCCTATTTAGATCTGTATATTTCATACTTATCAACATATTAGAGTATCATTCTGTATAAGTTCACATGTTATTTTAATATTCCAAATATTCGGTAGCAATGCACATTCTAATATTTCCAAGAAAATAATTGGCATGAAAGTAAACATATATAAATGGAACAAGGAAATAGAAGGAACAATGATGTTCCACCCAACCGTAGAGAGGATATTGATCCAGTTACCCCCAAGTCTGATCATGAATCCATAAGAATGAAACGATAAGTCGTCTTGTCAACAAGTCTTTCTATTTCTGCAGTTGCATAACACCTCAATGCTCACACAACATCTCCTTAGTTATTTGGTTTTGAAAACAATTCCTTCCATAGGTTCTTCCTCCATTCCACATGCTAAACAACGTCCTTCCTCCTCACACATGTGTATTTATTAGTTTTCCTAGGTCTTAGTCTTTTTTCCAAAGATCTTTTCGTTTTGGGAAAATTTTCATCTTGGAAATCCCTAATTTTCAAGGTTTCTCAATCATCTAGATTAACTTCCGAAACATGTCCTTTCATTCCTAGGTTTGGCTTCATCTTGTTCCCCACTCATGGATTCATAATCATATCTTTTTACATGGTTGTTCCTTATGTTCCATCCTTTATTAATTAAACACAAATATTTTCTCTTACATCAGTAAATCAAGACACTTGGCAAGTCACTGTCTTGCACAATAATTAAATTAATAATAGTCAATTTTTTCTACAAATTCGAATTTCGAAATGTCCATTAAGGAAATTTATTATCATGCCAAATACTTTATTTGAGGGGTATTACATACTCTCCCCCTTGGAGTTAACACCACCTTGGGTGTTAAATGCTTATTTCGTTCTGGTCATCATTGGAATAGAGTTGGATATGTATCATCATTGGAATAGAGTTGGATATGTATTTCAGATGACATCCTCCAACTCCCAAGTATCGTCTTTAGGAAAGAAGTGATTCCATTGAACTTTTACCTAAATGATGACTCAATTACACAACATTGTTTCTTTCTTGCAAATAATGCGCAATGGTTCCACCTGGAACTCACCTTCTAGTTCCACTTGTAACAATTTCCAATCAGTTACATGAGTAGGGTCATGAACACACTTCTTAATGAACAATATATGAAAACATTATGAAATTTTAAATTTGTTGGTAATGTTATCTCATATGCTACTGGGCCAATGCGTGCTATCACTTCAAAATGTCCACAAAACCTTAGCGCTAGTTTTGATCACTTCCCAAGTTTCAACAAACTCTTTCTTTCCTTCAACCATAAATAAACATGATATCCAACAGTAAATTCTTTATGTATTTGGTTTTGATCTGCGTAGCTCTTTTGTCGGTCTTGTGCCACCTTCAAGTTTTGTTGATCCTTTTTAACCATTGATTCCATTTCCTATAAGATTTCTAGTCCAAACATGATCATGTCTATGGAATCATCCCAACTAATAGGAGTCATACATTTCCTTCCATAAAGGATTTCGAACTGACTCATTTTGGATGAGGATTGGTAGCCATTATTGTAGGTGAAATCTACTAAAGGTAAGCATTCTTCCCATTATGTCGGTTTTTCCATTACATACATTCAGAGAATGTCTTCAATACTATGATTAGTACTTTTGGTTTGTCCATATATCAGTGGATGATAACTAGTACTAAAGTTCAACTGCGTTGCAAGACCTGCAAATAATTCCTTCTAGAAAATCGAAGTAAACTTAACATCCCTATCAGAAATTAATTTCTATGGTACTCCACATAAACTAAAAATCTCTTTCATAAAAATTCCTGCAATATGAACAAATTTGTAAGTAGACTTTACATGTATGAAATGTGTTGATTTACTTAGCTTATCCACTACAACCATAGTTGAATCATGTACTTTTTGAGATTTTTCCAAACTTGTGATAAAATCCATTGATATTACCTCCCATTTCCATTCTGGTATAGGGAAAGGTTGCAATAATCTTGTAACGTGTTGATGTTATGCCTTCACTTGTTTACATTCTAAACATTTTGCCAAGTAATCATTTGTATCAGTTTTCATACTAGGCCAATAAAACAATTTTCTTAGTGCTGAAATCATTTTATGATATCCAGGATGGCCTCAATAAGCATTTTTATGTATTTTGTTAAAGATGAGCAATTTTAAATCCATTGAATTAGGTATATATATATTTTTCTTCAATTTCAGAATTCCTTCCTGGTTGATTTTGAAATATATCCCATTTATTTCTTCTTCCCCTGTCATAAAGTTTTCCTTTATTTTTACATATTCCCCATCTCTTGTATTGATTGATTTGATTTTTTCACCGAGATCATTATCCTCTTTACTCACAATTATTTCATAAATGCCACCTGTCCTTCTGCTAAGTGTGTCTGCAACTTTATTTTCCTTGCCATTAATATGTTTGATTTCAAAGTCAAATTCGCTTAAAAATGACATCCATATTGCTTGTCGTGCATTTAATCCTTGATGATTTAACAAGTACTTCACTCAAGTGTTATAAACTAGAATTAGAAACTTCCTTCCTTTTAAATAAGAACACCATATTTTTAACGCATGAATCAGAGAAGCTAATTCTAATTCATGTGTCACATAGTTGTGCTCGTGGTCTTATAAATTTCATGATTCATAAGAAATTGTGTGCCCTTATTGTGATAAGAATTTGCCTAACCCTTCCTTACTGAAATATATACAAACAATGAAATATTTATAAGGGTCGAGTACTTTAAGGATTGGTGTAGTAGTTAATCATTCATTTAGTTGATCAAAACTTTCCTGAGAATTTTGTTACCATATAGACTTTATTCCCTTTTTATGTAAAGATGTAATAGAAAAAACAATTTTTGAAAATTTCTCAATGAGACTTTTGTAATATCATGATATGCTACATTTGTGGTTCTAGTAAATTCTACAATTGTCTTTATCTTTTTTGGGTCTATTGCTATTCTGTCCTCTGAAAAAATATCTCCCAAGTATTGTATATTTTCTTGGTAGAAGTCACATTTGTTGGATTTAGCATAAAGTTGATGTTCTCATAACATTTGAAACACTATTATTAGGTGTTCTTCTTTTTCTTTTTTTGTCTTTGAATAAATCATAATGTCGTCAATAAAAATCAAAACAAACTTATCTAAATATTGGATGAATATATTATTCATTAGAAACATAAAAGTGGTTTATGCATTTGTGATTCCAAAAGGAATTACCACAAATTCATAATGTCTATATCACTTTTGGAAAGTTGTTTTGTTAATGTCCTCATCCTTAATTTTGATTTGATGATAACGAGATATTGGATAAATTTTTGAGAATACATTCGCCCCTCCCACTTGATCAAACAAGTCATTAATTCTAGGCAGGGGATACTTATTTTTTATTGACATTTTATTTATCTGTCGATAATCAATGTATAGATGGAGTGTCCTGTCCTTATTTTTAACAAAACAAACTGGTGCTCCCCATGGTGATACACTGGGTCTAATGTATCCTTTATCTAGTAATTTGTGTATCCTCATTTTAAGTTCTGTTAACTTTGGAATGATCATCCTATATGGCTCCTTTGACACAGGGGCAGATCGACGTATTAAGTCGATAGAAAAGTATATCTCCCTTCTTGGAGGTAAATATGTGATTTCATCAACAAAAACATCTTTGAAATTCCTTAACACCACATAATCTTCTAATTTTGGTTTATCCACCTCAGTATGTATATCCATTATCTGAAATGCATACATTTGACACCCATTATTTATGCATCTTTTAAACATCATGGATGATAACTATCTTACCAAGATTGATTTCCTTAAACCTTGAACTATTCTTTTCACACCATTCCCATCCTTATAAACAAATGATTTATCGTAACAATTTAGCAAAACCTTGTCTGATTCTAACCAATCCATACTAATAAGAATGTCATATTATCCTAAGGGTAACACATTTAAGTCAACCAAAGTATTTTGATCATTTATTCCTATATCACAATTAGGGATATACTGTGATACTTTCCATTTTGTACCAGTGGAAAATTGTACTAACAAATATTTAGGGTGTTTTATCCTTTTTATCTTACAACTTTCTACTAAATATGGGGTTATGTAACTCAAAATTTCCCCTCGGTCCATTAGGATAGAGACTTATTTGTTTTGTATCTTACCTTCAATTTCTACTATAGTAGACTGAAGATCAACTAGCCTTCCTTCTAGGGAATCATTAATTCTGTGTATGTATTTTCCCATATCTCCAACTATGGTAGCTTCCTATAGATTGTGAACTATAGTCCTACTTGTTGTATTTAAACCATGACAGTTTATTCAAAAATGTGGTTCTCCACACTCCCAACATTTCAATGGTTCTCTAGGACTATCTACAATTTTCTTGAATACCAAATTAACTGGTTTGTTCCCTCCTTTAACTTTTTTTGTGCTAGATGAATGTTCATTTCTTTGAAATCCTTTTGTCTTATTCTATTAAGGAGTTGGCTTGAAATCTTTCTTTAGTTGGTTTAGATTATCATGCTTTCTATCATTCCATGCCTTAGGAATTTCAAATCTATGTTTAAATTGTTCATAACAGATTATATCCTTTCTAAACACTTCATTCATTGAGTTAGGATTGTCAAATTCAATTATGTCCTTCTATGACTGTGGTAGACATCTTAGGAATATCTGAATTTTGACTTTATCCTATTTGATATCAGGTACAAATATCAGTAGATCTAGGAATTTATTAATTAGATCATCCATTAACATTTTTCCTGGCCTCAACTCATAAAATTCCTTTCTCTTTCTTTCATAATAACTTTCTAATAGGTAGTGTTTCTTAAAATACTTCTTAAACTCTGACCACTCCATTCATTTCTCCTTTAATCCTTTTGCTAGTTTTAGATCTTTCCACCAGATGGTATCCTTCCCTTTTAAGTTATAAATGGCCATTCTAACTTTCATGTTACTGGAATAATTATATATCTGAAAGTATTTTTTTTATCTATAATAACCAAACTTCATCTTCTTCCCTTGTTTTTGATTCTCCATCAAATGTAGAGGGTTTAATCTTTTTGAATTCACCTTGCAGGTGGCATAAATGTTTTATTTTATTGGAAGAGGGTGTTTGTAATTCTTCTCCTTGCTGAGCATTTCTTGAGGAATCATGATCTATCATTTGACTTAGATTCTCTACTTGATTTTTCAGATGATTGGTTTCTCGTTTCTTTGTTTACTTATGATTTCTTTGATTTACTCTCCTCAACCATATTTTGCAATAATATCTCATTCATCTCTTGTTTCTCTTCATGTTTCTTCTTAATCTTCTCATTGTATTCCTTAAAATTCTTAAGTTGCACTATTATGCTCCTCATTGTTTCCAACACCTGAGAGGATGAACTGTTTTCACATTTTTGTTCAGGGTTTTGTTGGTTGACATTTCCTTCAGGGTTAATTTCTTCTTCGTTCTATGTTGACATTTTGCAGGGTTGAATATTATCATGTCAATTTACAAGGAAATATTTATTCAGGTAAGAAATTAAGCATTTAGAATTTTTTTTAGAATTTTCCACCCATAATATCTAGTGTTGTCAACCCGTGCTCTGATACCATATGTAATATACCAACCAATCTACCAAAAAAAAAATTCTTTCTTACAAACATACGAGATAAAGGTTTGTTTATATTAAGAACCTATACTATACAAAAGTTCTAAAAACACCAATACACTTTCTCTTTGTTCACAACGTCCTTAATCTGTTTTGAAGTTGCTAGTATTACACCTAAGAAAAACATATAATATTGGGCATATAGATTACTATTGATATATATAATATCATACTTCATATTACTATTAAATAGTTCATATAATACTTCATATAAAATAATATTAAAATTCTTCATATGTAAATTTCAGATTTGAGCTAGAAATTATGTACATATATTGTGCTAACATAGATAGTGTCCACATAAAAATCACTCGCATAATCCTAGAATCATTACACTACGATTATGACATAATTCGTGAACATATCTCAAGCCAAGGTTTAAACATACATAGAAAGGACTTGAAATTATCTTAGAACAACTTAAATTGTTTACTACTTAAGGCTTACTTAACTAGTATTAGAATTCAAAGGGTAATGATAATTCCATGCTTATCATACGAGGTATCCTCGAGAATTAAATGCACTATCAATATAGTTAAGAATTCATTCTACAAAGCGCACTAACGCTAAGCTTTTAGTCTTACAAGAACTCCTTCCCTTACTCAACTTACTCGCTATCATGTGCTAGAGCCTCTACCAGTTTGACATGTAGCCTGGACCACCTGTCAGGTACCTTGCAGCATAAACGCCTATCACCATCCATCAGGGATTGGGTTTTGGAGGAAATTTTGGGTTCTAAGAATTAGTTATTTCACTATCCTTTCATTTTGTGATTTGGGGAGGCCTTGGTCGTCCCTGGTTTCTCCTTGGAAAAAACCTTTACTTAGACTCATTTTTCATCACCCTCTTGTCCCCCTATTTCTAGTTACACTCACTCAAATCCTCTTTCAAAACTTCATAAGGTATCCTCCTCCATTCGTGTTAGAAGTCGAGAGTTCCCTTTTGGCTAAATTCACCTACGTCCATTGGAAGTTCAAACACTGGGCACATTGTTACACATTAAAATTACTCATTTCAATGATGAACTATTGTCTTCGTTACAAGTGTCGCAAGTGTCGCATTTTGGCCACAAGTGTCACAAGTGTCGCAGACATCATACATTCATCTTGTCTATGTCGTGTCTTGAACGACATCACAAGAACACCTCAAAGACACCCTCAAAGACTAGTTTAAGAAGGAGAAATCATTTGATGAAGAGTACAAATATTTTTCCATGAAAAAACCCACTTAAAATTAATTTTGAAGGCTAGTGCTCCCCTACCCACTGTTAGGGAGTCTCAGCGCTCCATACCCTTCTTTGGGGGAGCGTTCCATCACTCTATGCACCCTTCTGGGGGAGCATTGGGATTTTTTAAGGAAAATTTGGGAAGCATTTCCCTACCCGCTATCAGGGAGTTCCAACGCTCCATACCCTTTTTGGGGGGAGCGTTGCAACACTCTGTGCCCAATTCTGGGGGAGCACTGGGCTGTTTGAGGAAATCTTGGGCTGTTGAGGAAAATCAGGGAAATATCCCCCTCATATCTGGAGTTGGTTAGATTTGAATCTAAGGTCAAAGTTGGATCTTAGGGAGGATCCACAACTGATGGAGAAGGATCATCAACCTATCCCAAGAATATCTAAGGTGGTTGGGTATCTCCAAGCTTAAATAAGGGGGCCTTCTCATGGTGAAATGGATGGAGAGATTAAGAGATACCTAACTTATGATCTCATGAGAAGTGGTATTAGAAGACATTGAAGGCATCATACTTATGATATCATAAGGGAGATAATAAGTGAGACATAGTCACTCTGATTATGGATTATTTGAGAAAGGGGCTAGACAAGGAGATATGGAAGAGGTTGTTGCAACTTCATCAAAGGTCTGTAAGTATTGCTATCAAATTCTCATTAATACATGTGTGTGGATTATTTATTTAAAGGTTGTGTATGCCTACATGAACTTGTCTTTGATAGATAGATCTAGTTTTGAATTAAACATGGTATAATAGGAAGTTGTTTTGTCTTTGTTGTTATTGCATTGTAGGACTTGTTGAAGAGCTTGGGGATCAAGGCTCAACTTGGACAGGATAAGTACAAATATCGTAAAAAGGTACATACTATTTCTTTTCTCTATTTTATTGACTTAGATAGGTTTAAAAGGATGTCCGTGACCAAAGTTATCACCTTTATGTATTGATATTATATATTTAGGGATCAAGAGGAAATCCACTTGTCCGCAGGGGGATTTTCCTATAACAGAAATTTGCGATTCCACTGGGGACCGAAGCTTTCAGTTTTGGTTTCCTTCCTTGGTCTTGTTTTTATAATTTTATTACCTTTAGATATTATGCATGTTGTGTCTCTGATCCTTAGATGTGTTTTTGGCTCTTGGATTCATCTTACACACTATATTTCAGCATTTTCCTGAGTTTTTTTTTTAATTTCAGGGCAAGTTTTTGAGTTCTAAGAGGCCAGTGCTCCCATGACTATACCACCAAAGCGTTGGCACTCCATTTAAGGATCCCATAGAGTTATGCAATGATCTGGTACACTTGACACCAGAGCATTGGTCTTTTTCTACTAAAAGAAACTTTTGGGGGTTGATCTCTGAGTCTACTTTTTGTTGATTCATTTGCTCATGGTTAATACCATCTCAGTGTGTCCTTGTCTTGGCTTACAACATTTTTATTTCTAAGAAATTATGATGTTTTTTTTGGATTTTTGACATATTTATTCCTTACTTTGAGTCACTCTTCTTCCATGAGATTTGGAGTTGATCTACTGCTTTTTCACTTATCTGATTGAATGAAAGTTGTTGTAAGGAAATTCAGAGATCTATGCACTCTTCCATTTGATCTTTGAGGTAATTTTTACCAAAAAATTCCTCTTGTATTTACTTAAATTTTCCCACCTTTCAGATTGATTTTATTGTTTAATCATCATCCATTAGCCTTATCCTACCTTCACTAGCAATTTCACCAATGTTTATGCATTCTTGGTGAGTTTTTCTTCATTTTGTTTTACTGTTTTTTGAATTTCTGGGTGGATCAATGCCCCCTTTTAGGCCATATCATATATATATCACTCCCCTACAATGATTTAGGGAGTGATGCAGCACTCTGTACCCTTGAGACAGAGAGCGTTGGTCTCCTTTTTGGAGAGTTTTTTTCCCTTTTCTGCTCAGATTTTCTCATCCTGTTTTCTGGAAGTATTTACCCACACTTTGTGATTGGCTTGTGAAGTTATTTAGGTTGATATTTGATTCTTATCACCTCTTATTGTCTTGATTGGATCTTGAAACATTTTCTAAAATGTGAAATTTCCCTTTCTAGCTACTTGTTTTGTCAGGACAATTTGAGTGATTTCTCTTTCTCCCTGTCTTTTCTTGGATTCTTCTCTGCATCTTCTTGTACTTAATGAATGCTTGATTTGTTGTAGAATCCTTGATTGTGTTCTTGTTAGAACAAGATTATACTTGTTTTCTTTCATGCCTCACTGCCTTGAGTGCATGCTTTGTTTGTAGCCTTTTTGCTTCGTGTCTTTTGCATCTACATTTGACTCTTTCTCCTTATTGAAAGTAGTAGAACGTCAAAGAATTTGTATTTAGTTTCTGTATACATCATAATAAGACAAATAAGATACTTTCATTATTTCTTTTGGGTAGTGAAACTAGCTTGCATTCGAACTAGTGGAATTGCATGGTTTTTGGCATTTTGGGACATTGTGCATCTGGAATGATAAATGTTTTCTCCTTCTCGTAATATAGCTTTCATCGAGGTGAAGTATTTTCATTCTCATTTCTTTGAATTTTTTAGAGCCAGTCAAAACATCATTTAGTCTACTCCATGTTCCTTTTGAGTAAACAACGGCCTTAAAATCAAGCACTAAACTAAAATTTAATAGAGATTTTTTCTATTAGCAAACTTACATTAGCTTAAGGTGTAGGGATTTGGAATAGGCTGAAAGGATAACTTTCCAAAGCTTTCAAACAAACTTAGCATCTTGCGATAGGGAGAGAAAATCCAATTTTCCTTTAAGCTTATTGGGATCCCCCTCTCACATAGGGGTTAGCAGGAGGTCACGTTCGGGAGAGTTACAGAGATTATCCCTACGTGGTTTAACCGTTTGTAGTAGTCAGGTGGTATATTGGGGGTTCTTATTGAGGTTCAACTGTCTTCATTTGGTCATGGTGCTTCGTGAACTCCGAATCTGTTCGGGGTCCTTTGGATTTCTATCGGTCCACTTGTTCTCAGTTCTCTTGAAGGATTTCAGACTTGTTATCCTCCCCATACGTTCAGACTGAACTGTTGACTATACCTACCGAGGGGATGAATATGATTTGGTGACCTTAGTAGCCATAATTTTTAGGGTCTTATACAAGGTGACGGTGAAGGGAAGTCTCACTGTACCTGGAATAGATGTTGGTCAAACTCACTCGGGCTCCTTGGAGGGTAAATCCACATTTACTACGTGGAATCTTGAACCAAGGTGTAAGTCCATTAAGCAGGTCACCAATGTAACTGATCCACCCGCTCTATCCCGGCCCCTTCCTATATTGATCTCGCGATATTGGATTTCATCACCAACTAGTTGTTTCCTTGTGGGAAGTTTTATTTGATTGTTTTCTTCTCAGATTCATAGCATGTGTTGTTTGTTTTACTTAGTGGACCTTAGTGTTAATGGAATCAACTCTTGGGAGTACCAATGGAGGAACCCCTTATCCCAGGGAACCTTACACCTCTCCTTCTTTTGGAAACATTGGTCCTCCATACATTGCCACATTGAGTCTTCTAGGACTCACCATCAGATTACCATTTTGGTTGTTCCTCACTCCGGTGATCTCGAATCTTCCCATTGCTTCAACTGCACCGAATATTTAATATGCAATTACACCACCCACACATCAACCTCATGTGGAATTTTCCCCAGAAGAAGAACCCGAAAAGGACCAAGCCTCCGACCATATCAAATGTTGATCCAACCAACCAACTAATATTCATTGTACTGGGAGTGTTGATGAGGTTGACAAGACTCCAACGAAGAATCTAATACCCAAATTCCCTTGCAATCTTTGTAAGGGTGACCACTTTCTGAGGGATTTTCGTGGTCTTCCCAAGGTCTTAGAAATGTGGTCCTCCACATCATCATCCTCTGCTAGACATGCTGGTGACACCCTGTCAACTAGTGATGTTAAGGTTGGTAAGTAGAAGACAACTGTCAAATATCCTTGTATGTTATGCGAAGGTGATCATTATTCTCACCTTTGCCCTCGTATGGACAAGGCTTATTCTATTTTGGAAAAACTTCAAATCCCAACTGTTTATCGTAAGATTTCCCCCAACCCATTGTTAGTTGATGGAATGGTCAATCTGGTTCCATCCCCGATCAGTTTGGTTGATCAGGTGGTCATTCTAGTTCCATCCTTAGTTGAACCACTAACCAAAGTAGTTGATCTAGTTCCTTCATAGATTAGCCCCACTTTTCATATGAAAAGTGAAACCCAAGTGACTAATCCACTCTTGTCATTGGTGATTCCCACCCTTCATCTAAAGAGTGTCAACGTGGTCAATCCCACTTCTCCTCTGACGAGTGCCAAAGTGGTTTCTCCAGTCCCTTCATCGGTCATTCTGGTTGATCATGTCGTCAATATGGTCATGTCCTGTAGGAGCCTAAATTTAATTAAGCCTATTAAAAATCATAATTTAAACAGACAAGATTACTTTGACACATAAACAATAAGTAATTTCTTTATTATTTAGCATATAAGCAACATAAATTTATATTTATGAACAACATGCTAATAAATTTAAATAAAAATCACATTTTGATGAGAATGCATAAATAAAAAAATACCTCTGCCTTATGCTAAATTGTCGACCTCTGGTTGTCCTGGTTGTCCTCTCTGCTGGTCTGCCCAGAATCTGCTTGATGCTCTGACCAAACCCTGCCCAAAACCGACTAACCACCCAGCCAGCTAGGAGGAGCCTATCTGGCTCCCTAGCTTCAGGATTCCATGAGGATTGCTGGCCCCCGAGCCCAAAATTCCCAGCATCCAGGTGCCTCCTGCAACAGTTCACCCAAACATAAAAACCAGAAAAATATCTAATAGAATGACAGTCCTCCTCCTTAATAATGCTCCTCCCACAAATTTTCATGCCCTTCTCTCGTAGGCCTCTCCCCCAGTCATATCCCCCTCCTTCACCGCCTTATCCCCTGTCATACGTAACGTCCTATAATAAATAAATTAAAGTCCATTTACTGCCTTATCCCCTGTCATACGTAAAATATTATCATAAATAAATTAAAGCCCATTTACTACCTTATCCCCTGTCATACGTAAAATCTTATAATAAATAAATTAAAGTTGCTAAGACTTGAATTTTTTATCCAAACCATAAATGTGTTGATTAATCAATTATTAAACAATTAATAAATAAATAATCAATAAATTAATATTATTAATAAATAATCTTTATTTAACTAATACACACTAGGATAATTAACTACTCTTGATAAACCCTATGCAACTATTTAACGAGGGTTGTTACATACACCCATCCTTCAGGAAACTTCGTCCCGAAGTTAAGGTATTTTATGATACAAGGGAAAAGAAACATGGTTCACACATTCATAACAAATAACTGTCATTATTAGTAAGTAAGCCAAGAAACTCATTCATACTAGTGTACATGCGCAAAAAATGCATGTGTAGCTAGTACATACAAGTCTCCTTCATGTACTAATATCCATAACCATCATCTCTATAGTAATTTATGTATGCATCCAATCCAATCAACAAGACTATTCATTTTATAAAAGACAATAAACCAATCAAATGTTTGTGAAATCCTTTAATTACAATTATTTAGCTTAACAATTTTATTTAGACAAGTATGGTTTAGTTACATAATTATGAATATTCATATATAAACATTTTCTTTTCAGAAGAGAAAAATAATAAATTCCACCATAAGACAAATTTCCATACTTTCTCAACTATTTCTACTCATCATTCCTCCTTAACTTACTTCCATCTTCCATTCCTATCCTTCCTCTCCTGGATTATCTTGGAGCGTCAACTATATTGACCTAACTCCAAATAGAACCCATAAGCGGAAGTGTCACTATCTTGACCAAGCTTCCCCAGC
>JASDQU010508998.1:25643-38020 GCA_032191745.1 Picea mariana | reverse complement strand
CTTGCTCATGCTGTGATAGTTGTTTCTCTATTGCTCTTTCTTTTGCTAGATGCATGGTGAGGGCTTCTTTAATTTTGTTTTCTTGTCCTTTCTATATTTTCATCTATAGCCTTTTGTATCCAACATTTACTGAATGTTTCTGCAAAATAAGTCTGCCTTTCACTTACCACATAGTTTAGTGTGCTAGCTTCTTTGGTTAATTTATGTATGTTCTGCTTGAATCCTTTCATATTTTTTTGTTTTGTTTCTAGGGATGTGTTCATCTGTTCCTGAGATTTTTTGATTTCTTTGATAACTAAGTCATTTTGTTTGAATTCTTCTTTTTCTTTCTTCAGTGCCTCTACTTGTTTTCAATAGTTAGTGTTGGTTTTGATCATTCTATCAATCATTTGTTTAAAGTTTTCTAGGGGGTTTTTCACTTCTAACATCTGTTCTATCCCTTCATTCAGCCTGACTGCTTCTCTACATCCCTCCAAGATATTATTTTTCTCTTGTTTTAGTCTTTCTACCCGGCTTCCTTCTTTCAACACCTTCCTCCATCTCCTTGTTGATTCTTTTGAAATAGCTTCATGTAAGTCGAACAAGTATTTTTCGGAAATTGTGGTTGGTTCGAATGAGGTTTCGAATGATGACCCTGATGCAGTCATTGTTCCAGTCATTCTAATGGTGATAATGGACAACTTCCTTTTCTTTCTTTTATCTGCAAATTTGGATGTATGGTCGTCTTTTTTTACCATCGATTGTGTTGTCGGGATGCTCTATTCGCTTGTTTCATCTTTTTTTCATCCTCATGCTGGTTGTTTTCTACCTCCATATCCTCTTTGTCCTAGAGCTCTAGCCCTTCTATGTTAATTTTCTCAGAATCCATGGGATTTATCTCAGGTAAAGGCCTTTCAGTCTGCATATTTTCAATGTTTTCTCCATGTATGATTGGGATGTCACTTTCTGGCTCTACTTCCTTAGCATTTTGGTTAATCTCGACCTGACGTGTTTTAGCTATCCGCAAGACTTATTCATGTTGATCTGATGCCTCAAATGGATGGACTGCTTGTTTTTGTGTTGGGATGGTCAGCTCACTGACTTGTATTGATTCAACTGAATGTTGTGGTGGCATTGGTTTTCTAGTCGAATGTTGTTGTACCAATTTTGTGTCGATTTCTTCGACCAACTCCTGCTGCTCCATGTCGACGGTTTCTATCTAGACATCAACCATCTCGATTGGCTGATTTAATTCTATTTCTTCGGACAACTCGTTGATAATGAGTTGCCTCTTCTTTTTCTTTGCTGGAAATTATTCTACAATTGGGACCAGATCTACTGGAGGTGACTCCCTAGTGAGGTTGATTGCAGCATCAAGTGTTCTTTTCTTACTTGGTGTTTCATTTGGCCTTAATTCCCATTCTGTCGTGTTCATTGTGACTTTTTGTTGGCTGACATAAGTAGTTGTTCTTTCTAATTTATTCTACCTATTTTCCCCTCTTGTTTCAATTTTCCGGAGCCTTCTCTTTCTTTTCTTATCTTTCTAGAAGGCCTCCTTCATTTGTGGTCCGACCGAGGAACTGTATATCTTCTTCATGATAGCAGTGTCTTGTCGGGTTAGTTGTAATTTCACGATCATCTTGGAGGTGATACTTGTCATTTTTTCTTTAATGATGGGGTCGTTGAAGTCCATTCCCTCATTCGACTGGAATGTTTCTCTCCATATATCCTCTATGTCTATATCTAGTGCTTCTTCCTCGACAAATTTCTTCCCTTTATTCTTTTTAGTTAGTTGTTTTCTTTTTCCCGAGGAAGGATTTGGAGGGATGATTGTTAGAGCTTGTAATTATTCGACAAATGGAATTGTGTAAAGAGTGGCTTCTGTTTATTATTCTTTCTCCCCATCGGTCAATGGAAATATTATAGGCATCCCTATCTGTTGTGCCTCAGATGGAATTTCTAAATTCTGATTGATTTGTCTTTCCAATTATGTGAAGATTTCTTCCATTGTCGACTGCTAATGTAGTTATTTTGGTTATGGCACCGACGCGACTCCACACCACATCTTCTTATAGTCAAGGTCAAGTTGAATATGGAAATATGATGGAAGTTCTTGATGGATTTCTTTCTCGAGTCATCATCTATGGGTATTATCTTTCAATCCTATGACCCATAGTCGGAATATCTCTTCTGGTGGAAGTGATTTTGATGTACCTTTCTGATTTGAGGAGAAGACTCTGTACTTCTCCATTGTCGGGGTATTCTTAGATGTGAATGTTGATTCTCATGTAGGCCCATATTGTTCCATTTCTCTCCAGATTATCAATGAAGGAAACTTGATGGCTTGACTCGAATCTTGAACTTCCTTGCAGTTGGTTCTGAGCATGTTGGCCAAGTGTTCCGCCCAATTAAACCTTTTTTATTTCTGGTAGACTTGATTTATTTCCTTGACCATTGTAATCTTTACATCGGGAAACCATCTCGCTGGTGTGAAGCAAAAATAAATTATGATGGAATTCCAACGGACTCTTGGGTCTGTGATTTTGTTGATCACTAATCCCTTAGAGTTTTTGGTTGTCGCTGACCCTGTTAAAAATTGCATCCAGTCGTTAGTATTGGTTGATTTGGGTACCTTGGCCCCTTCCCTTGGGATTACAAAGATTCAGTAGAGGAGTTCACTAGTTATTGCTATAGGCTGATCTAACCAGAGGTTTCCTTGATGATACTGACTAACAATGATTTTTTCTGCTTCTTCTTTCCATCGAACCATGTCAGCAACTTGCGGGGAACCAAGGATATGTCAGATTCCTGCTATTTCCAGGAATTTAGTTTCTTCTTTCCAAATTCCTTCTTGCATTGCCCACTCTGTGAATTTATCCAGTGCTTTCTCCAATATGTTTCCTCCATCTTCAATAGCCGGATATTTTTCATCCAAATTTGCAATGGCGTCACGGTGGCTCTGTAAAAAAAATTCCTCGTTATTGAACCTTTTGATTCGCTGCCGACTTGACCTCTCATCCTTGGCATTTGTTTATCCTGGTTACTAATTTCTAGAAACGTTGGTGAATTTACGAGTTCGGTCGATTGTGTGCTTTGCTCTATACTTAGCTATGGAGGCGAAAATAACAATGAGGAAAAGTCGTATGCTTCTTCCAAATTTATAGTTGGTGGTGAGAGCGTCGAGTTCAATGCATCCAATTGTTCTCATATTTGTTTCTCTTCGATCATAAATATTGGTGGTGTGAGTGAGTCGAGTGAGTGGACATTTAAATCATTGCTTGACTTGCATTCGTTTATGTCCTGTCGACCATTAATTGCAAGATCTTATTGTCCGCGCGTATCAGTGTATTCGACAGTTGTATGAACGGTTGTACAACAATCATTTCCATCATTAATGCTCTCATTGGCTTTTACATGTCCTAATTTAAATGCTTAGTCTCTGTCGACATCGGTGTTTTCTCTGTCGGTGTTGTCTTGGACTTGACCGACGAGGTTTAATCTGTTGATACATGTCGATACGTGAGCCGACCAACGGGAGTTATTGAGTCGTATTTATTACTAGATTGACTTAGTCGATGTCGATGATGGCTTGTATGTTCGTTCATTTTTCTAATTTTTACTGAGTCTGAATGGTGTCGTCTTTTGTCATGCCAATTTGAATCATGTTCTCTTGGTTTGTGTTCATATGATCTTCGCTCTCTTGGTCTACGCTCACTTGAACCACACTTGCTTGTTCCCGAACTGATCCTTTCGATCGATTATTTTCTTATGAGTATTTTTCTTAAGTCAGTTGATGGTGTGGAAGGTCGAGGATATCTTCTACTACTTTGTCTCGGGCTTGACCAAGGGCTGCTTTCTCTCTCCATTTTAATTTATTGCTGCTTTTCTTTAGTGTTATGGCTATTCTTTAAATAATTTAACTTTTTAGTTTTCTATACCTAAATTTGTCTAACTTCTTTTTTGTTTATTAATTTTAAGCAAGGTTTATTTTTTATAAGTATGATTAGTCAATTTAGTTGGTTCCTGTTGGAAACTCCCTGCTATATTTTTCCAACAAGGTTCTTTTCTTTTATACCTAATACTTCTTTAAACGAGCACCATTAGTTACTTTCTTAAATGGTTTCCCCAATAACGTTCTAAGTTGGACTACTCCAGCTGGTCGAATATCTTCCACCACATAAGGCCCTAGCCATGTTGTTTCCAATTTTTTGGGTTTGCCTTTTATGCGATTTTCACAGTAAGACTAAGTCTCCCTCTTTTATATCCTTTTTCTTTATGTGACAATCATGCCATGCTTTTTGTTGTTGCTTCTGGACCTCTTGGTGATGGATTTCTATTAACCTCTCTTCGTCCATCTTGTTTAGTTGGTATATTTGGTCGTTCATGTTTTTTCTCTCATCAAATTTTGTTGTAGCTGCAACCCTATCGAAATTAGTCCAAAATTGTAGCAGGATAACAACTTCTTGGTCGTAGACTAGATTGAACGAAGTCTTCCCAGACGATATTTTGAATGTTGATCTATACGCCCAGAGGATTGTAGGAATCTTACCATCCCAATCATCTTTATTTATGTCGCAGATATTTGTAAGTCCCTTATGTAATGTTTTATTAAAAAATTCGACTACCTCGTTTTCTTGTGGGTGATAGACTGGCGTTTTTCTATGGTCAATCAAAAATATTTCCAGTAGAAATTTAATTGATTCATTCACAAAGTGAGTTCCTTGGTCGTTGATTAGTGTCAGATGATAGCCAAACCTTGTAATTATGTTTTCGTAGATGAATTTAGCCGCTACCTCTTTGGTACAGGATTTGACTAGTTCAACTTCTTCCCACTTGGTCACATACTGGACCACAGTAATGATGTACTTGGCACCAGTTCTTCTTTCCCTCTGTGGAAATGGTCTGACGAAGTTGATAGCCTAGATTTTGAACACTCGATTAGAGTTTATTAACTTAATGGAAATTTGTTTTTCCACAAAGGTCGTCCAAGCCTGTGACAACTATCACATTTTTTTACTTGATCCCAGCAGTCTTTATGCAAGGTTGGCCACCACATGCCTACTTGTAGTACCTTCTTGGATGTTGTGTCAGCCTGAAAATGTCCTTTAGATGTTCCTGCATCGGCTTCATTGATGATATCCTCTCGTTCATGTTCTGGAACACATATTCTTAAAACATCATCCATTCTCATTTTGTATAAGTATTCATTAATGATTGTGAATGGTGCAAATTTCATGGCTAGAACTTTCCTTTTGTTTGTTGGGAGGTCCTCCGGGGCCTTTCCTTCTTCTAATAAATTGGAAATATCTTCTAAATCTTTAGGTGTAACTTCAACTCTGAATATGTGTACATCTGGAAGGTCATCACCAATACCTATAAGATCTTCTCCTATTTCTAATTGTGAAAGGTGATCAGGTCGGACATTCTTTTTCCCTGGTCATATGATTACATCAAATTCAAATTCCTAAAATAATAGTAACCACAAACAAATATTTCCTTGATGAACTGGTTAATTGACCAAGTATTTCAATGCTTGATTTTCTATAAAAAAATGTAAAGGGATTTGCAAGTAAATAGTGATAGAACTTTTGTAGAGAGAAAATCATTGATAGGGATTCCCTTTCTGTAGTTGAATAATTTCTTTCTGATTTATTCAGTTTACGACTTGCATATGAATTTGGGTGATCCATTGTTTCATCTTATGGCAAAGATAAAACTAACCCGACAACTACATTGGACGCATCGACATGGACATGAAATTTTCTCAACCAGTTTGGAAATTTGAGAATGGGTGCTTCGACCAACTTCTTTTTTAAAAATTCGAAGGATTCTCGGCAGTCTTGGCTCCATTTGAATTCAAAATATTTTCATAAAAGATCATATATTGGAAAGGTGATGTCCGAGTAGTGGCATATAAACTTCCTATAATATCTAGTATGACCCAGTATAATTTTGCTTTTTTTTATTCACAGGTGGTTTTAGATCAAGGATAATATTAATCTTAGCCATGTCGACCTTTACCCCATCTTTGCATACCACATATCCTAGTAGGATTCCAATAGGTGTGGAAAATATGCATTTTCTGATGTTTAATGATAGTTGAATCTGTTTGTAGCGTTATAGCATAAGTCAGAGCCATTGTATGAGATTTTTGAATAGACTATAGATTGTCCAGTCATCAAAGTATACATCCATGGTTTTGTAGATATACTCTTGAAATGATTTGACTACTATTCTTGAAAAAACTGTTGGTGTGTTCTTCAGTTCGAATGGCATTACTCTATAGAAAAAAGATCCAAATTCCGACACAAATGTTGTTTTTTTCTGATCTTGTTTTTCTATTGGAACTTGGTTATATCCTGAGAACTCGTCAGTAAATGAATAGAATTCGTGACCAACGAATTCATTTATGATTTCATCAACAAAATGGGTGGGGAATGGATCTGTCACAGTCTATTTGTTGAGTCCTCGAAAATCGACACAAATTCTTAATTTCTTTGGATCATGTTTCTTTGGTTGCACCACCATGAGAATTTCCCATTCTGCCTTGTCGATGGGATAAATAATTCCTTCTTGTAGCATTCCTTCAATCTCTTTTTGAATGATCGGTTTATATTTATGCGCTAACTTATACAGTCATTTTTTGATTGGTTTTTCTCCTGGAATAAGTTCAATCTTCATTTCACCCATTTCCTCTGCAAGTCCGTTCAAATCCTTATAGTCGCGTGAAAAAATATCTTTATACTCTTTTAGTATATTGACTATGTCGATTGTTTGCTTGTCAGACCAATAATCACCTATTCGTACCATTTTTGGTCAACCCTCATTTGATATGTCAAATTCCTTCATTTTGATTTCTGCATCCAGCCATTCTTGTGGTTTTGCTTCGTCGAGATGATGTTCTCCTTCTTCAATTTTCGTAAATATTTTTGGGAAGTCAGGTTGTTCCTCATCTTCTTTGTGTTCCGTGGCTATAATTAATACTGACTTCACGTGATTCTGCAATGTTGGGTGGTATTTCTTCCACTAGAAGCTCTATCCTGGCCATTTTATATTCTCCATGTTGATCCTTCGTGTAGTCGATATTTCCTTGTTTTCTTCCAACACAAAATTACAAGTTGATGTCGATCCTCCATCGATCGAAATATTTTCTTTTTCTTTCTGTACAGCTAGTGAAGGACTTTATAGAAATATTTTTATTTGGTGTGTTGCATCTTTGAAGTGTTCTTCTATTGGATTAAATTTGAAGTCTTGCACAGATTTTTCTTTGATTTCAGCCCAGTTTGAAGTGTGGTCGTAGGCTTCTTCAATATTATACCATTTGCTTGGTATCTCATCTAATGTACTTGGAAACATATGGGGCCATACCCTTTCATCCCTATATCCTATTCTTCGCCATTCACTTTCACAACGTTGAATATGTTCTGATGGGTCGTAGTCGATTTTGAATGTGGGAATATCTGCATGTCTAGATAATTTCTTGTCTCTGAATCTTTCAACGAAGTATATCGACATAGTCGTCCATGTTTGTAATCGGGGGGAGTGTGTTTCCCACCATCTTGCAGCCTGGCCTATGAAAGTTTACACAAGGCTCGGTGTCCTTCCTTGCTCTCCTATGGATTTTTCTACCTCTTTGACATGGTTCGAAGGGGTATGTCGTTCACTGTATAACAAGGGTTTTCTTATCTGATTTTTAGTCAGAATAAGAGTGGGATTATCGAGTTATTTTTTCATATACTTTTGGTACAACCTGGATTGAGTATCATGTCTTAAGATGTTTCTTGGGAATAATTTCGATAGAACTCTTTTGCATGTGCTTCGTAATTTTATATTTTCCAGTTGTATAAGGCGGAGTCAGAATTATGTCCGACCGACATGGGGGATTCTCTCAAAATTTCTCCTTCTGCGGTTAGTTCTATATAATATTTTTTTTCATTGTTTATCTGATATAAACATTTGGCTTCTTTATCTTCATCCCACGAATCCATCCATGGTTTTCCTTCCTTTGGATCCATGGGAATAATTATTTTTCTCCCACTTCCTTTCAATTTAATTCTATCTCTTTACAGGGAGATAGTTTCTTTCATTCGTCGACACCATGGCTGACCGATGTGAGCTGCATATGTTGGCATTCCTTCAACAAGGTTGATCACCCCGAAGTCGAACGAAGTAGGTATTCCCATAATTTGAGTGTCGACATTTCTCAATATTCCAATTGGTTCTATTAATCTTTGATCGTCTAACTCAAGATAATTCAGCGTGGGTGCTAGGTTGGGTCGGCCCATTCGTACCCATGTTTCTCGTGATAAAATATTGACTTCTGAACCAAAATCAATGACCACCTAATTGACCATCATTCCCTCATCTCCAAGTTGACTCGTGGATCATAATCTTTGTTGTTATAAGATAGGTGATTTGCATCCTTGGTTGATTTTTGACCATCTTTGTATTCTCATAGTATGTTGAGTGGGTCTAACAGCCTACCTATCGAATGTTTTTCTTTTAGAAGTTGCAAAAATTCATGGATGGTATCTTCATTTCAACTTCTTTGATTTTGTTGATCCTCTGTGGAATTCCTGAAGAATTTAAGATCTTATCTCATGATTTGCTCTTCTTTATCTGGGTTTGGGAAGTTGTTAGCCTTCTTTCTTTGGTAATTTTGTGGTGGAGTGTGAATATTACGTCTTGCACCTAACCTTGTAACAATATGTAAGTTTTTGGAGTTCCTCACCTCTTCCATGGATACTGCATGTAGTAGATTCACATTTTTTCTTGGTATAATTTTGTTGAGTACTATCAGGAATTCTTCTAAAGAGTGATATCCAATGTCAAATATGTTGCAAAATTTCAGATCAATTCTGTCTTTTATAGGACAATCTGTGTTGTCGGGATCATTTTTCCAGTAGTTAAAACAATATGGTCGTCCATGACCTCAACCTCAACCACCAAATTCATGTCGGCCTCCTCGACCTCGACCACGACCACCGTAGTAATCATCTCTTCGACCATAATTTTTTTCTTGATTGATGGTTTCTATGTGGTAAATTGTTTGTATATTAATTTGATTTCGAGTGTTTAGATGGAATTCTGATGTTCGATGATCAGAAGCTTCACAAATGTGGCACCACTTCATGTTTTTTAGATTATGTTGACAATCTTGTATACTATGATCAGTTAGGGATTCATATATATTACAATATTTTTGGGCTTCTACTAGGTGGACGTCTGTTGTTTGAGTGCACTCATTTATGGTACAATTATCCTTTGTGTGTTCGTCCCTGGTGCATGTGGTGCACCATATTTCATTGCATCATATAGATATATTTTTTATTGTTTGTTGCAAATGTTCTATTTTTTCCTCAAGTCTCTCCATCATCGAGGAAGTCGATGGGATATCATCATCCAACTAGAGTCACTGCTCCTTCTATAGTGTGTCTTCATAGTCGGTTATCTCATATAATCATAGCGGAGATCGGATTCTTGGCAGTATCCCAACTACATACCAATGGACTAGCAAGTTCTGATCGATTATCATTAGGATTTGACTTAGGAGATCTTTGAATCTCTTTTCATAATCCCTTACCGAATCAATTGGTCTTTGTTTGATTTCTTTTAACTTTTGGGCGGCCAAATGTGTGATGTATTGAATTTTAAAGAATGTTAAAAATCTATTCTTTATTTCTGCCTTGGAACGAGTTTTTTTTTCAGTGTAGTTCATGAACCATGTTAAGGCGCAGTGGCACAATGCAACTCCGAATGTAATGTCAGTTGCATCCAAAAACTTTTCACATACGAAGCAATGGTGGTTTGGGCCCTCCTCTCCTTCATAAATGGGGATGTGGTTGAATCCCATTTTTATTTTCTTGGTCGGAACACTCGATTTTCTTGATATTTGAGCTACTACTAGTTTCAACTGAGCTTTCAAATCTTTTGGTTAGTTTTTTTCTGCATCCGATAATGGATGATACTCAAGGAATAGTTGTTTCTTCTTGAGTATAGAAAACACATCCTTAGTTTGAGAACTTTGATCTTTATATTCGACTAATCGTCGTTTGAAAGGTTGTGTCACTTCCAGACTATAGTTAATTTCTTCTCTCGAGATTAGATGTGGCGGGCGGGTCAATTCGGTGAGGTCCTTGATTTGGATAATCATATTGTCGACTTCATTTCGATATGGCTCAATAATCAATGCATCTTGTAGGTTTCCCTGTTCGTCCGTTTTGTACCATAATATTGCATATTGGTCATCGATCTGCAACCTTTGTGGAGAAATTCTCTTATTCGCGGACTATTTTTTGGTGTGATAGACATATGTAAAGCTGGTCCAGATTCTTCGTAATCCATACTTTCCGGTTCATCGACCGGTTGATGGATGTTCAGTTGTGTGTTGCTACTTATGTTGGGTGTCATCACGGCTGCTGTTGTTGCCAACTCTGGTTGATCTCTGTCAGACTCAGACTGCTCTGTTAGACTCAGACTGCTCTGTCAGGATGACCCTCCCCATACATCTTTCTATTTGAATTTTTTTGTTCCACTGGTTACAAAGTTCTTCTCTTTTTTGTTGTCTTTTATCTCGTTCTATTTTCTTGATATCTGTGGATTGCTTATGGGATTTCTTCCCTCTTGACGACATTTAGGCTAGGGAAACACTACTTCTTGTTTTATCACATCTCACAATTTCGAACGACCCCCCATTGTCGACTTGACTTACTCTAAGTCGGGAGCATTGGCCATATTTATTTCTTCAAGAAGTAATCCCATGCTTCTCTTGTATCTTTTCACTTTGCATCAATAAATGCTTCCCACTTTTCATCTCTTTCTTGGAAGTTGCTATTTGGTAACGGTGTGCCTAATCTTGGTCGGTATTTGACGATGTCACTGAATCCCTTGTCGAGGAGGAATTTATGAAGAAGTGTTGGAACCATGTAGAATAATCCGTCATGCAATTTAGTGTAGAATTTTTCTTTCATTTTGTTGAGGGATGTCTGATATTCAATGGTTTGTTCTGAAATATAATCTTCAATAATTATTTTGAGCTAGTCATGCAACTTCGTTCTTCCTCTGTTCATCAACTTTATGCCTAGCTTCTCGTCGGGTGTCAAATTATGCATCACCTGATCTGTTAATGTGTTGAAACAATTCTTTTGGGATAGTTTCAAGGAATCTTTCGTGCGTCTCTGAAAAGAACCGTGACCTTGCTTCGGCTAGTGAGAGGTTATTCCTTCTTGAATTGTTTTTTATGTATTTCTCACTTTTGCGCTCCTACCACTCGCATTTTTCTTGTAGATTTATCATTTATGTACAATTCTACATGCCCAAGTTCAGTACTACTGGAAACATAACCAATGTTGTAATCTAGGGAAAAGTAGGGAGTGTTACCAGTAGATCCTTACATAGGCATCATAAATATACATGCATACACATACACATAAGTAGAGACATACACAATTAGTGAGATCCCAAAGAACAATCCTTTTATTATATGATAGAACGATACAACACAATTACATATATCCTCTCACATGAAGCTATCTAAGCCTTCATGTGCTTATCTATTTATACCTCTTTCAAGAAGTTGTAACTACTTAACTGCCTGGGTCGATCGGTTAACAGAGACTCTGACCGACTTCTACTTCTAACTACGTCGGTCGATCGACAGGTTCTAAGTCGATCGTCGGGTCTAGTCGACTAGCCCCTACAACAAGCCCTATATATGCACCCCCTAGGGTAATATAATATAAATTTAACCCTATATATGCCCCCCTTGGGTCATAAAACCCTATCTCTCTCTCTCTCTCTCTCTCTCTCTCTCTCTCTCTCTCTACCCCTCTCTCCTGCACTCCCTATCCTCCCATCTCGCTCTCTCTTCCCCTCTTTCAATATCTCTCTCTTAAGAGGGGGAGATAGAGCACAAGGGAGAGAGGGGGGATAGAGGAGAGTAAGAGGGGGGGGAGAGAGAGTGTGTGTAATGTCCCCACTATAATCCCCATTTTAATTAATGCATAATGTAGATATGAAATGTGGCCAGGGCCAAGTGATGTAATATGTGAATTGTATTTTTGAATTTTAATAATAAAATGTGATGCCAGTTTTCGGAGAACATGGACATATATAGGGGGTGATTACTCCAGTACAAGATAGAGGAGGGTCTAAAAGAATGTCTAAGAGTGTTCCAAGGGGGAATTACCCATGTCTATTAATTCAATCCATATTTTTGAATTTTATTATCATTATGTATTAAACTTCTAATTTTCACTTGAGTATAGAAGAACCCAATCATTTAATGCATGTAAGAGAGTGAGTGTGAGAAGTCTCATCCCATATTTATTGGGAGCATGGGGGTTAAGTACAATCATCTCGGGGAAGAGTATAAGTCAAGCAAGAAGCTATAGAGAGGA
>JASDQU010508996.1:66660-77630 GCA_032191745.1 Picea mariana | reverse complement strand
TCCATGATCTCCCCTTTTAACCCATCTATCTTAGTGTCCATTGAATCCATCTTAGTATCCAACTTAGCTTCCCTTGAATCCATCTTAGTTTCCATTGAATCCATCTTAGTTTCCATTGAATCCATCTTATTTTGTAGTTTATTTATGTCCCTACGCATTTCTTCACCTTCATCAAGAGTCCAAGTAGGATTTTATGGAGGCTTATTTGGTGTAGAAGTTCCTTTTTTGGGTGGCATGTTGGCCAAGTATCACTTTTGAACCTTGATTTTGAGGTGGTTCTGCTAGACAATATTTCTTCTGTTGTATCTCCCACTTTTTGGACCTTCTAGGTATGAAACTTTATCTTATGTATTTTTGTGATATGTATTCTCTTCAATGCCATAGGTCATATCAAAATTGGATGTGCCAAGTGGAATTTACGATAATTTCCCCACCACTTGCTGATTTTTGGCCTTTCCAGGAGATCTCACTTGTATAGTGTTCCCCGCACAAAATAATTGATATGAAATTCTAAAACTCGTACCCAAAATAATAAAGACTGTCCACGATCCAATGCAACCAGTCCCACTCAATTTGGATACTCTGGGAAGAATTTATGATTGTTTTACCGGGAACACCTTCTTGAGACTAGCCAATAGGACTAGTCAGATACCCTATCTTACACAAGGTGTATCTATAAATTTAGGATGACCCAGAAGCTGAAATTTTTACCACAGATAGAAAACTAATTTCTGTAAATGCACCCTGGAGTTTAGGGTCTGAAACGTTACAGAAAAGTTTTTATAGCGAAAATGTTGCAAAGACTCATTTCAGGATGATTCCAGAACCCTATCTTGTATAGGATATATCTCCGAAATTATAAGGCCTCAGGAGCTGAATTTTGAACAAAACGTACCTTGATCCGTCTTCTGAATACCCTCCAAGCTGTTCCTTCTGAAACGTTGTAGAAAAAATGTTATAGTGAAAATGCCACAATGTCTCAGATGTACCAGTGAAACCCCAAGACCTTGAGCTTTGATTCCATATGTTAAGAACCAAACATCAATATAGCATAGAAAAACCTCAAGAAAAGTACTCAATGCCTTGAAAAGAGATAATTTTAGATAATAAGCCTCTTGGAGGGGGAAACCTCCTTTTACCCCACTTAAATGTTCAAGTACAAGATGACTCAAAATGAAAATGTCTCCTTGGTATATATAGGAGACTAGGAGGTATAATGGCTTAAAGACGACATAATTAAAATAACATTACTAATCTAAATTACAAATAATGGCCTAAAGCCGACATAAATAAAATAGCATCACTAATCTAATATGCCCCAATTAAGAGGTAATGAGCCAATATTAGGGCTTAACAACTAGATCCAAAGGTGATCACTGACTACAAGAGGGCCACCTTCGAATTCTAGACGAAGGATGTGCACCCAGTCGATCAGATGGATATGCACAAGCAGACAGGGGAAATGGTTTTCTACACGTTGGCACATGCTTCTACTGCTGCGTCAAAATTGCAGGTGTCCCTGAACAATGTTCAAACACAACTCAAGCTGGAGAAGATATCGTCCTTTGCAAAGGACAATAGGATCAAGACTTTGGAGGAGTTGGTCCTCAAGATTGGTTATGATCCTTCAAACGTGAAAGCAGCTGAGGAAATGATCAAGAAAAAGAATGTTGGCATAGCCTCCTTGAGGAAACAACTAAAATTCCCACCCTAGAGGATTCGCAGGTGAAGGAGATAGCAATGAAAGAAGGAGAGAAAGATGAGATGCTCAAGATGCTCATGGAGCAGAATGCACAGCTTAAAGAAATGGAAGCTGAGATGGAGAAGCTGTTAAAAGAGAAAGAGCAACTAAAGCCAATGGAATTCATTCCATTGAGTGCTATTCCAATTCAAGGAGTGAGCACAGCATCAGTGACAGTAGTCCCATCCGCGACTCCATTGACATCACAGGAAAAGATAGCCGACCTGGCCAAGTCCATGGAAAAGATGAACTTGTAGGAAACAGAGATCAGCAGGCTAAAAAAGGAGATTGAGAACCTTCAGGAACTCAAATATTCCTTTTAGACTAGCCTCTCCAAGGAAAAGCAGGTGACAGAGCAGCTCAAGCAGGAGCTACAGCAGCTCCGGAAGAAAACAGTGGCAGAAAAGACTTTGGCTAAGGTTAAAGAGAGTGTATGGACAGAAATCACTAAGTCCATGAATGAGATATGGCCAATGATCCAGATCATGTTTGATCAGAATGAATTGGTCCAAAGGAGAAAACAGGTCATTGAGAAGATCAGAGTAGAATTGGGAGACATGCCAACACAGGCAAACGAGATCATCAAGTTCCTCAATTCCAAGACCAGGGAAGAGGTGGAAGAGATGAAAATTGAAGACAGAACAGAGACCATCCTTGAGGTTAAAAGAGTTTTGACCAAGAGAGGATTAATGCTTCAGCTGGAAGAAAACGTTAAGGCCATGGACCTAGGGGTACAAAGATTCTTCAATAAAAATGAAGCTCTATAGAAGAAAGGTCTACCTGGTCTGAAGGTAATCAATGATAAATTGATGACACTCCCAGAATACAAGAAAAGATTGGTTCGATGTGGCTAAGGATAGTTCGAAGATTGTAGGCATTCAAGGGAGAATCACGGGCAATGCGTTCCTAGATGCCCTCCAGTGGGACATCAGTATCCAACACGAGATTCGATACATCTTCCTCACAAAGCCTACATTCACCAAGTACACAGAAATGGACGAAGTGTATCGAAGGCTGCTCAAAGTCAACATGCCCAGTCATCTTAGATGGGAGGAGCTCTGTGATCTGATCGATTAGCAGATGAGCTATTCCAGTCCAGTCAGATGAATTCGTGTAGAAGCTTCATCAACGGCCCACCCAAAAACCAATGTGCAGTTACACCACATCATCAAGCAGTTCCTAGATTTAGGAAATTTGTTAAGTTAGTTAGGCTAAAATAGATTTAGCACGTCCTGGTCATTAATGACAAGATCATTTCTAATTTGAGTTATAAATACTTCACCTTTCGAAGTATTGAGGGTTGTTGATATTCACACCCTGACGCTATTAGGCTGTAATCTTTTTGAAGAGATCTTCCATTAATAAAATGAGGCACTTTTACAGGATTCTTGCATGTACTCACTGGTGATGTTTTTCTCTCTAAGTTAAAAGTTATTCTCGCTTTGTTATCATACTGTTTTCTAAATCTAATCTTTAAGAGTAATGAATGTTGCAGGATTTATCTCGTATACCCTGTTTCTGACTCGAAGGATTTTAGTGTTTTATCTTCTGGTGTTTTCAATAAAGAAATTCTTAACTGCTTCTTTGTTGAAATTATCTTTCTCATCTTTTCTGTTGTTCATCATTTAAGCTACTAAAAGATCCAGTGATTATATTATATCGCCCTGTGAAAGTTTTCCCTTTGCGTTTCTGGTTAGTATTTCATATTTTATTAAAACACATACCCCATATCCCAATGGACGTGTAGACTGTCTCAACCAATTCGAAAAAACACTTTGACAACAAAACTGACCTATTTCTTTACCTAGCCTAATATTTAAAATTGGAAACATAGCTAAATCATATAGAGAGATCCCTTTCTGAAGTTGAAAGGGCTAGATCCCAGCTTCAAAAGTGGTTGGATAAAATTACCTTAGTAGATTTCTTTTGCTGTCAACCTCTAGGAAATTTACCAAGTGCTAACATAATAGTGACTCCACTAGGGACAGAACATAAAAATTTATAATTTCACGTTTTCTTTTCCCTAAAAAGAAATTATGTTCCTGAAAGATTGTGAATTTGGGAAGAAAGTAATGTTTAGAGGTTGATTAAAATTTGTACATATTATTTTTGGATTCATAAAACTAAAAAATATATATATGAAAATCAAAAAGAAATCTAGCTCCCAAGAAAGTCCATACTCGATCTCATCTAGACCCAGAACCTACGATAGTGACAGATAACCCATAACAGTTGTTCAGGAAAAAGACCCTAGCTAAAGGCGCAGTGAATCATACTCCCTTTCATAAGTCTCTTTCCGTTTCATGAGAGCTCGTTACCTTTCAAAACCCTGACTCTGAAACCTTTTCCCAACAGAGCCTGGTTAGAACACGGTCTGATAGTTTTGTGACTGGAATCATTTTCGACCCAACCATTTTACAACCCCGAACCCCTAAAGTTCTGTCTCCCACTGCGAAATTGCAAATCACTCCCTCAGTGCTATCCAGTCCCTCCTCGTCCTCGTCATCAGTTACTACCTCACCGATAATCTAGTATGTTATCCCATCTCCTCTACACATCATGGCTGCTCGATATGCTCCCTTGGTGTTGACTCCGCCTCTTCATGCCATGTTCCAGGACTACCAAAGGAGACTTCCATAGTTCAATGCGACAGGACCTTTAAGCGCACAACAGCACGTAGATAAAATGAATGATTATTATGATCTGCATGAAGTAGACGAAGCTGACGTTCAAGTGAGATTGTTTGCCCAAAGTTTGACAGGTGACACTAAGAAATGGTACAAAGGGTTGCGCGCTACCTCAGTCCTTGACCTTACCGCATTCCAAAGGATTTTTCTAGATAGATGGGAGGTACAGAAAAACCCTCTACAAATTTTGTCAGAATACGAAAATATCAGAAGAAATCAAGGTGAGACAGTGCAAGATTACTGTACTCATTTCAATAACCTGTACAATGCAATCCCAGCTGAAATCAAACCTCCACAAGGTTTGGCCTTGATAAAATTCCCCGATGGCTTTGACGTTGACATGTCATACCAACTAAGGGAAAGAAATTCTACCACCCTGGAAGACATGTAGAAAAGTGCAATAAGTTTGGAGGCCAATTTGTTGGCAAAAAGGGCACGTCAGAGGTTAGAGAGGAGAGCCACAATTAAAGAAGAACCTTCCACATCAACCTTAGATTCCAAATTGAATTCTTTGGCCAGAGCGATGGAAAGAATGATGGAAAGACTTATTGTGCTAGACAAAAATCCTCCAAGAGAAAACCCACCGGCTCCTCAAGTTCAGAATCCTAACTTCAAGAGAAACCCTCCTCAAACCAGATAGAGAGATCCTAGGGATCAAAGAGAGCAGAGAGGTCCAGATCAATAGATCAGACCTCCCTTACAAGAAAATTATGCTAATGAAGGGGAGGAAGTAATTGAAGAACTGAAGGACACTCACATAAATCTCATGGGCATTCACGATAACGAAGCTATCTTCCTTACCCAAGAAGAGCAAGAACTTTTTCTTCTCAATCAAACAAAAGTAAGTGAAGAAGCTAAAGATGCAGAACAACAGGCTTTCAAAAATGCCATTTTGGAGGTGCATCGGCAGTATAATCTACGGAGTAAAAACACAGAAGGGAGTTCCCCAAAAAATATGATTGAAGCAAAGAAGGTAGTCGAAACCAAGAAGGCCTCAGAGCCATCCACTGAGAAGATTCCTGAGAAGAGTACTATCAAAGTTCCTGTGAAGAAAAACCTTACTATTCTGAAAAGATCGTCACATTATGAGGTTTCACCTACTACTCCACCCAGTACTTCTAGCCAGAAGAGCGTGGTGGACAAACCATAATTGATGAGCCAAGGCAGAGCTCCTACACCCTTTAGCCTTGAGGGGGAATTAGCTAAAGTAAAAATTTCCATCCCACTTTCAGAGTTGATGAACAAAGACGTTTATCGTTCATAGGTGATTAAAGCACTGACCATTGAACCTGACATAGGCACGAAGGCCTTAACCATTGGATCAGCAAATCATTCATACACTGTGAACCTTACTAATGATCAACCCGAACTTTTCTTCGGACCTGAAGTATATGGTCGAGATGATACTGGTGATGTCGCTCCTTTTTACATCAGTTTAAACATACATGACCTGATCTTGCATAACGCTATGCTGGATTTGTGTGCTTCCCACAATCTGATGCCTAAAGCAGTAATGGAGAAACTGGGACTGGAGGTCACCAGACCTTACAAGGATTTACACTCATTTGACTCTAATAAAGTTAGATGTATTGGTTTGATCAAGGACCTATGCATCACATTGGTTCAGATTCCTGCAAAGAGCATGGTAATGGATGTGGTAGTTGTAGATATCCCTCTGAAGTATGGAATGTTGCTATCCCGGTCTTGGGGGGCTAAGTTGAGAGGAACCCTGCAGCTAGATATGTCTTATGCCACCATCCAAGTTTTCAGGTAACAAAGAAGGATATATAGAGAAACGTTGATGAAATACATGGTCAGTAGCCAAGAAAAACCGCACAACTATCCCCTCTACTCTGCGCATTCAGACTTGGATTATTTTATCTTGTACAATGATGGTGACATGGGAGAACAAGATACTCAACTGACAGAAGATACATCTATTCAAGATGAAGGCCAAGAAACCATTGAGGTAGTGAGGATGAAAAACGTGATAACTGAAGAATTACCGGCAGATTTCTGGAGCATGGATTTTGATGGAGCAGTGAGCAAAGAAGAAGATAGAACAAGAGTTTGGCTGCATAATCATAGAAACAGGTATTCAGAAAACCATTCTTACAAATTAAATTTCCAATGCACTAACAATATTGTCGAGTATGAAGCCTTGATGCTCGGTCTGAAGCTTTTGAAAAGAGTTGGTGCTAAACAGACTATGGTAAGAGGTGATTCTGAGTTGATAATCAAGCAAATCAAAGGTGAGTATGCTGTGAAACACCCACGTCTTAGAGCTTATAGGAATGTCATTCTTGATGCCCTTAGATGTTTCACTGAAGTTGACTTGCAGGTAATGCCGAGGGACAAAACATTCTTGCGAATGGATTGGTTACGTCAGCAACCACATGTAAGATTCCTTTCTGCACAACTCGCCTATACACTGTGGAGGTGAAATGCAGACCAACCGTTCCCGATAATATCAGGTACTGGCAAGTGTTTGGTAATGATGATCAAATCGAAGACTTTCTACAGTGTAAAAACGATTTTGAATGTACAAATATAGATTTAGAGAACGAAGATGAAAATGTAAATAGATCTGATTTTGAAATTGATAGTGTAAATAGCATAGATTCAGGAGAATTAGGCGATGATGAAATGGATGCCGATGTTTTACATTTGAAAAGCAATGTTTTACCTAGGGGTCTAGTTCCTTTAGATGACTTGTTTGATTTTAACGATGTAGCCAAAAAACCGAAAATCGAAGCCAATGGACAAGAGGTAGAAGACTTTAATATAGGGACTGAAGAGAAACCCAGGATAGTCAAACTGTCTAAATCATTACCCCCAGAGAAAAAGCTCAAATACATTGAGCTGTTCAAAGAATATTCGGACATCTTTGCCTGGGGTTATGAGTATTTGAAAGCTTATGATACCAGCATCATACAACACAGGATTCCAATAAAGGAAGATCAAAAACCATTCAGACATAAACTTAGGAGGATAAATCCCAAGTTGCTCCCTCTGATAGAAAAGGAAATAAAAAAAAAGTACGATGCCAAAATCATAGTACCGTTGCGTTTTTCCAAATGGGTCTCTAATTTGGTCCCTACACGTAAGAAATTTGGGGAAACCAGACTGTGCATTGATTTCTGAAATCTGAATAAGGTCTCCCTAAAGGACAGTTACCCCTTGACCAAAATGTACCACATCCTGCAAAGGGTGGTCGGATCCAATCGAATTTCTCTGTTGAACGGTTTCTCGGGTTACAACCAGGTCCTCGTCCACCCAGATGACCAAGACAAAACTGCTTTCACCACACCATGGGGCACTTTCATGTATGTGAAAATGCATTTTGGTCTAATGAACACTGGAGCCACATTCCAGAGGGCGATGGATATCACCTTCGTGGAAGAATCAGGTAAGTTTATTGTTGTCTATTTAGATGATGTAACTGTGTTTTCCCGATCTGATGACAAACACCTGCGACACCTCAGACGAGTCTTCGAGAAATGTAGAAGGTTTGGGATTTCTTTAAATCCTAAGAAAATCCCTTTCGGGCTAGAGGAAGGCAAACTGCTAGGACACATCATCTCCAAGGATGGAATCAAAATAGATCCCAGCAGAATCGAGGCCATACAAAAATTAGAACAACCAAGAAACCTTAAGGAACTACAGTCTTTTATCGGGAGAATAAACTTTCTATGAAGATTCATTCCCAATCTGGCCAAGCTCCTTAGAAACATTACAAATATGCTAAAAAAGGATGTGAAAATAAAATGGGCTCTGAGTCCAGACAGTCTTTCGAACAAGTCAAACGAGCACTCACAGAGGCCCCCGTCTTAATCAGTCTTGATTTTACCAAAGATTTCTATATTTTTTCTTTCTCTTCCAAACATACTATAGCAGCGGTATTACTACAAAAGAACAGTGAAGGGTATGAACAACCCATAGCTTTCTTTAGTAAAGCGTTAAGAGACGCTGCTCTGAATTACAAGATAATGGAGAAACAAGCTTTTGCCTTGGTGAAAGCTATAAAAGATTTTAGGGTCTACATTCTCCATTCTCATACCATTGCATATGTTCTAAATGTGGTAGTAAAAGACATTTTGACCCAGGACAACCCGGATGGAAGAAGGGGAAATGGATTGATGTCATTTTAGAATACCACATAGAGATTAAGCCTACGAAATTAATCAAAGGTCAAGGCCTTGCTAAATTAATGGTTGAATCTAGCTTCCATGCTCTTGACATTAATTTTTTAGCTGCAGCAGATGAATAGGGTGAGATGGAGACTCCAAGTGTGAGAGAGGTATTTCTCAAATCTCCATGGTACACAGACCTTATATTCATTTTGCAAAATTTATAATCTCCCCCTAGTTTGACTGAGACTAAAACTAGATTTTTAAAGTTGAAAGCCTTAAAATTCTATATTCAGGAAGGAAATTTGTATTGGAAAGATCCTAGAGGCATTCTGTTAAATTGTTTATTGAAAGATGAAGCTGACAAAGTGTTACAAGAATTTCATGTAGGAGAATGTGGTGGCCATCTGAACTGGAAGGTCACAGCCAAAAAAATACTCAGAGCTAGTTTCTATTGGCCCACCCTATTCGCCGATGTACATCATAAAGTAACTGCATGTCATCAATGTCAGTTGTTTGAAGAAAAAAGGAATATCCTTCCTCTCCCTATGAAACCGATCTCAATTGAAGCCCCTTTCCAGCAATGGAGACTGGACTTCATTGGGGAAATACACCCCCCTTCTTCAGGCCAGCACAGGTGGATTCTCACTGCCACCGATTATTTTACCAAATGGATTGAAACAGTACCAAGCAGGCAAGCCACTGACTCTGTTATTATCAAATTCCTTGAAAATAATATTTTTTCTCACTTTGGATGTCCTAGAAAGATTATAATTGATAATGCAGCTGCTTTTTGGTCGAAGAAGCTCATAGATTTCTGCAACTAGTATCACATTGGTTTGGGAAATTCCACAGCTTACTACCCTCAGGGGAATGGGCTGGTGGAATCTTCAAACAAAACCTTGGTAAACATCATCAAGAAAACATTGCAGGAAAACAAGAAGTCGTGGCATAAAAAGTTTGTGTCTGCCTTGTGGGCTGACAGACTGACCACCAAGAGGGGAATTGGTATGTCACCATACCAGTTGGTCTATGGCACAGAAGTGGTTTTCCCCACTTCCTTAGGAGTCCCTGTAATGAAGTTGCTTCAAGAAGTACAAGCTAAGCCAAATGACTCTTAGAGAAGGATCAACTAGATGATCCATTTACAACAATCTAGAGAAGAAGTTTTCAAGAAGACTCAGGTAATCCAAGAAAACATCAAGAAGATTTTTGACAAAAGAACCAAGGAGGACGATTTTGAGCTCAGAGATTTGGTGCTGAGATGGGACACCAGAAATAAAGACAAGGGAAAGAATGGAAAATTTGACAGCCTGTGGAGAGGTCCATACATGATTCAAACATTTAGGGGGAACAACGCTTTCTTGCTAAACAACACTGATGGGATAGATCTGCCAGGAGGACCTGTAAATGGCAGAATGCTGAAGCATTATGTGCCAACTTAGTAGAATCTCAAGTTCAACTCACCATTGTACATACCATTTATATTTTTCACCTTCATTTCCTGAGTGAATAAAATTAGTCAGTTGGTTGAAGCCCGAAGAGAAGGCCCTATGTTGTTGACCACTGTTCTTCCAATTTTTGAGAATAAAACCAACCAATCAACGAAGGCTACTAGGCAGAAGTTTTTAGAATGGCAGGAACCAGGATTCTTGGCACTTCACAGGGCAAGTACGATCCCCAGTTGGAGCCGTTGTTATCATCCTATAAGTTATAGGATCAACTCGTGACTGGGATATTATCTGTCTCTAGTGTTTTTTGTTGACAAATGATTTTTCATTCTACAAATAATTTGAAAAAGAAAAGAAGAAAAAGAAAAAGAAAGAAAAGAAAAACAAAAACAAAGAAAAGAAAAAAGGAAAAGGAAAGAAAAAGAGGGCATAAAAGAATTTCAATAAAAGCCCCATGCAATAATAGTAACTTGGTCCATACCTTTCAAGCATGGCCAAGTTATTTTTTAAATTTGATGTTAATAGGGTAGTGAATGAATTTGGCTAAACAGTTTAATCTTAGCCAAAGTGTCTAGGTTAGATTAGTGAATAAATCTAGCTAGATTGTCTAATCTTGGTCACATAGCCCCATGGTATAGTAAATTCTTAACCCAACAGTCTGATCTGGGTTAATTGTCATAGGAAGATAGGTTAGAATATAGGATAGTTGCTTTATTGTTTCATTTTAATAAAACCAGCTTGATGTAAATGTTGCACCATGTTTCATATGCTTAGAAGATCGTTTGGTCGAGCCCCATGGTGGTGTCTACTTGAAAAGTTCGGGGAAAAACCCATAAAATGCATTTATCCTAAGTTTTTCCCCGGTGCATGTGTTTTCTTCTCCCCACTTATGCTCCTTGCACATATCAAAGGTCATGATCATGACGCCCAGATCTATAGTGGACAAATCATTCCGGACCCC
>JASDQU010508996.1:46914-61643 GCA_032191745.1 Picea mariana | reverse complement strand
TAGATTTCTTCTACTGTCAACCTCTAGGAAATTTACCAAGTGCTAACACCACCTAAGGATGAAATGTCCAGAAAATCCATTTGTGTCTGGATGTATGTATGCAGGCCATCATGATACTTGAGCACTAGATGTTGTTTAGAGTCTTTGATACCCATCTTGGTGTGCAAGGTATGGAAGACATTGGTGAACTCTAGAACTGTTTGGTCTCTTTCATGCCACAATGTGGTCCATCTTTTATATAAGTCATAATAAATTACAACAGGGTATTATTGTTCCTTAATAGCATCCTTGAACGAACCCCAAGTGGGTGCAACTGCAAATAATGTAGATCCATCTATTTCCTTTTTATCATAGAAATTCTCCCACTAATATTTGACATGGGGGACGACCTTGAGGAGTGCAAGTGTAATATTTTCTCTATTAGAAACGTTTTGGACATAAAATACCCTTCTAGAAGGTTTAACCATTTATTTACAACATCTGCATCTATTTGACCTTCAAATATAGCAACATCAAAATTGAGTTGTACCTTGAAAGGGGTGGCACCTCCTCTTGAGGTAGATGTGTCACTTGTAGGCACTCGTCGAAGGATTTGTGCAAAGTTGTCCATCATCTCGCTCCTCTGTCACTCGAGGGCTTCATCGAGAATTTTTTGAAAGGATATATTGTCCCATCGTATTTCTTTTCTCCCACTATGGAAGGTTTCTTGGGCATGCGAGAGCATTTTTACTCAATAGAAACAAGCTCAATATGAAACTCTCTATAACCTTACCTCGTCGGGTACATGCACTAAAAATGACAAGGAGAAGACCACTAGGATACCACTGATCTTTATTTATGAGAGGAAAGAAATGAAAACACATATATATAATATTAAAATAGAGACACAATGAATAATAACAAAGATACAATAAAACTTGGCTTCTATTAAATAAGAAATATGTTGCAACTATAAAATGCAGACCAAAACAAGATTGCTAGAATGGTGGAAGCTTATCTCTAAGAAGAGATGTGACGACTATGCTCATTTGCAAGAAGATGAATACAATGAGGCTCTAAAGGCCTTTTTACATCAAACATGAATGCCAAAACCCTAGATATCCAAAAACCTTACCCTAGCAGATGAAGAGCCAAAATTCATGTGGGCCATGTTGGGGTAAGTTGGTACATCAACTTCCCGAGGTCATAACTTTTGCATAGGATATTTGTTTTAGGCACACGATAGCCCATTAGAAAGGTATATTCAAGGATTACACATTATTCTATCAAAGTTTGACTCCATCTACAGTGTGACTATGGCTAGCCTAAAAAAACATTGTTTAGGGACTCAAAATAGCCCCAGAAGTTTAGGACCCAAAAAGATAGAAAAAAATTACCAAGATGAAATATGTATGTGATCCAATTGGAATAGGTGGGCAGCCATCGATATCCACCTAGATCAAGAAGATAAGGAAAACAATTGGTAAAAAAAGGGTCATGTAGGTAGGAGAAATGTCAAGAGTCATATTGAACCCCAATAAATACTAGAATTGAACCCAAATAAAGAGATTTTTTCTCTTCAAAAATTGTACATTTATGAATTATTTTGGGTATACCATGCCAACTAACTTGAGGAGATTTCCATGGAGATTTGATGTATCATTGTTGAAACTATTAATATTGAAAATCCCTTAGCGTTAGATTTTGATAGAGAGAAGAACTCACATGTTTGGTTGTTTTTCTATGAACTATTTCAAGCAGAATGTTTATTGTTCACATGGAATGTAAGAGCATGTTTGATTATGGACTATTCTGACACAATATACATTTCCTTGAAATTGTGTTATTCTTTTGTATGTTATTTTCCTTGATTAGATGAGTTTTTAATGTATACAGATATATGATCTAGACTTTTCTAGTTATGTATTTGTGTGCATGTGTTTTTGGCTTTGCACCTTCATGACAACTATTTGACTGGGGTTTTAAGCAGGGTTTAGTTTCATTACAACTCATGTGGTTATGATAATTCACTCCTATCTAGGCTAGGCTAGGATCAGAATAGATTAGATTTCTACATTTACATAGTATTCATCTATAACTTTCATTTGCATAACCATCCATCACTCATCCTCATTAGTGGACTGGGCCGCAACCGGTAAAACCAAAACCTATAATGGTAGTCATTACATATTCCAAATGGGTTCCATATTCCAAACAGGTGAGAGGTCTAATTTGGGACTTCTTACCGAGGGAGCCCCTACTGTTGACAAAGGGAGATTTCATATCTGTCAATAAAATTGGCGCTAGAAGGAGGTCTCGATGAAACTCCTACCCATGAGGAGTCATTTCACTTAATTTTTAACCAATGTATGGCTCCTCGCCATACCTCTGTATACAATGACCCTTTGAGTCTTTCGAGACCCACTGAGGCCATTTCACTCAAGACATTCAATCTCTTGTCACACTCCAAATTAGATGGTGAAGGGCATGTCTCTGCATTCACTCACCTTAATCAGTTTGACATCACTCAACAAAATCTTAAGATTGTTTAAAACAATGAAACATGTCAACTATTCATCCTCACATTTGAAGGGAGAATTAAAACTTGGTTTAGGACATTGCCAATGAAATTGATGCATAGATGGAAATAATTAATGGAAATTTTTATCATCATTCATGAAGATTATGTCAATGTTGAACTCTTTGATGAACTTGCATAAATATGTATGCTAGGGAATGAATATGTGAATGATTTATTTCGAAGAGTCATGCATATTTATTGTAGATTTCCTGAAAGTGACAAACCCTCACGCCAATAAATATTCGATTGGTTTTCATATATCATCTCTATTTATGAATGGTGCAATCTGGATGATCAAACTATCCCTCATTTACAAGATTCATATTTAATCACGAAGGATAGGGGATGCACAATCTCTAATAAACACTCTATTGCAGCTATAGGGGAATCTTTAATAGAAATCTCGAACCCCTTAGACTCAGAGTGTGAACCATTTAATGATTCCCCTTAAAAACATCATGAACATATTGTGGGTTGTGATGAATCTCTCATTGAAGAAATCATGTCATATTTAGAATCTAAATATTTTCATTCCCTTTATACAATTTTTTTTTATGGTAGTCACCCGCATGAGAAACCATCTATATATCATGCAATACACTCTTCACATTGCTATGTTAGTGATAAAACATTGAATGATAAACCATAACAAGAAAAGTTCCCAGTTTGATCGATCAATAATTTATTCTTAATGGTAGTCCATCCATGACTTATAATGTTTTCAATCCTTCACAATCCGGATCTTCAGATAATGTTGAATCACAATTTCATCTTGTTCAGACCATTTTTTATGATTGTTTTACTATTTCAGAATTGAATGTTAATGTTGTCCTATCATTCGCCAATCTTACACAATATGAAATTTATGACCTTGATGCACAAATGTTTATCACAAAAAAATTGAAGTGTGTAGAGAACAATGAGTTCTCAGATCCCCATGAAAATATCACATCAAAAGAACAACCCATCACCACACAAAGTGTAGAAAACATCGAGTTGGCCCAAAAAATTCCATCACCTCAATTTGCTCTAGAATTACCTGTTATTCGTCAGGAGTAGGTGCATCACTCATCCTTAGACATTATTTCAATGTTCCAACACTCTTCATGTGATTTCATTGATTTCATAGAAGAATATTTGGAGACACATTTCGCTCAATGTTTCCCTCAAACAATTATCCATCATCTCTCCTCTCAATATGTGTGGTATGTGAAATATGGACCTAGGGAAATTTCATTGATAATGAAGCACTCCAATATCAACCGATAATTATGTCAGGTGCTCATTGTATTACTTTGAACCCTAAAATGAACAATTCCACCCACTCTAAGACACCCCCACAAAGTACACTGCATGTGAATTTCACTTATGAGTCTCATCAGGTATGTCACTCATTGTTTATTTCCTTCGAGTAGGGATATAACGATCAGTGTAAATCCTACAACAAAATTGAATCTTGGTTGGAGGATTCCTATAGGTCTACCTGTATCATCAATCATAACGCCGCTAAACTCACTTTGTTGAGTGGATATTTTCTTGAATCAATTATTCCTATCTTTCATTAGACATTGTTTCATTCTCTGTAATTGGCCTCCAACCAATATGCGATTGTGGGTTTGGAGTTACTCATTTGGCTTCACTGACACTATGCTTACACCTATATTTCCTTCAACCAATGTAGGATAGGTTAGTAATAGAACTAGCGTAGTTACTTTTTCTTTCTTTATTCTTTCATAATTTATATGTCTGCTTCCTTTTCTGGTTGTGTAGTGTATATTTTGATTTGTTTTGGGTTCTTTAATAAATTCCACCATATGCGATTAGTTTAGTTTGCAGTTCATGAAGGATTGCCTTAGTTTCACTTTATTTTCAACAAATATTTCTTCTTTTCGTTTAATAGTTTTCATTTCTATTCAACTAAAATCTTGGCTCAATATTGGTTTTCCTCCATATTCATGAGAAAACCATTTACAAGAATTCTCTAAGAAGTTCAATCAAAAAATTCACTTGTTTCAATAGTGTTACTCTGACATTGAGAGTTATACAACTTGTTAGCATATTGAGGAATAATTGATAAATAGAACAAGAAAGAAACCAAGGTAAGTGTTGGAACGGGGGCAGGCTCGGGGTTCAGTTCCAAGAGCACACCAACAAGCCCTAACTATTGGCCCTTTCGGCAACACCTCTGAAGCAGATGCAATCTCACTCAAAGCAGCTATGGGGGGGTTGCAGGACAGAGATTTCTACAACCAAGGGGAATATCAAGTGGATCTAGCACTAGAACAACATAGCATTTATATATCTCTTACCAGCTTAACTCTACTCCGCAAAACTACCTATCATATCTAACACAGTAATGCAATAAAAGTACATCATAGGGATAAGAACATAGCATCAACCACACACAACACAAGATATACATGGTTCACCCTCTCTCTAGGGCTACGTCCACAAAAATGTGCTTATAATATATTAAGGTGAAGCATACAGTTCTTGTTTGCACTCTCAGCTAGCATATATTCTCTCTTCTCCTCTCTATCTCTCCCCTCCCTACGCACCCAGCTGTTGGGTTGATCTTCACACCCATATGAAGATCTTACAATACAGAAGGCTCTCATAGTCAACACTTCTTTCTCACTCGATATTACTCACTAGATCACACAACACCAACAATAGTAACAACAACAATCATAACACCAAAAACAACCCAACCCAAGTCCTCTTGACCTTTATTTATAAATTACAATCACTCATCGAAATCCTTAGGCCAAAACCTAGGTTTCAAAACCCTAGATACCAAAACACTAGGTGTATAAAACCCTAGGTCAACTTGACCCGCGTTTTCAGGGCTTCGTCAGCCTATCTTTCCTTCCTTCTTGCGCGGTGCTCCAAAGCATCCAATGGTGGATTTTTCCTTTTGCTAATATGTCCATGATCCTTCTTTATTGCTGATCTATCATCCTCGATCTCCTCATCCAATGGATTTCTTTCTCTTACTTTGCTCTGCCTTTTTTTCTCTTTTTCTCACTTTGACCCAGTAACGGTCACCATGTCTTATGCGTAGTTTGCATTTTTCCTTTTCTTCCTTGTTCTTCTCTAACTTTCATCACCAAGGGCCAACAAGCCCCCGACACTCACCTGTGACTCATCCTGAGGAACTTTAGATCTGACCTTTCTATTTTACTTCAACTTAGGACTGCGCAGTGCAGCCTTTTCTTTCTTCTCTATGCCTCCTCTCCTTCCTTGTCTAGATTGTCTTTTCTGTGTCTGGTACCTAGTTTCAACTGCACCTGGTACCTAGACCTTTTTCCTCATGCTTTTACTGAGAGTGGCGAGGTAGCTAGTTGTCATAATACAACTTCAATTGGTTCCCATTCACTAATCCTTCCTTCCATTCTCCCTTCAAAGTCTTCAACTGCGTAACTCCTCCTTCTGTAACATAGGTCACCTGATATGGCCCGAGCCAATGCATTCTGAACTTCCCAAGATGCTTCATGAATTTGCTGTCCTATACCAATACCAGATCACCTTGCTTAAATGCCTTATTCTTAATGTGTCTTTCATGGTAGGCCTTCTCTCTTTATTTCTGTACCTGCTAATGGAATCCTGCAATAAATCTGTCTTCTTCTAGTTCGACCAACTATGCAAGACTTTCTCGAATAGTGTTAGTGTCATACATATCTGTAAAGGCATCAATTCTTAGGCTTGTTACCAAGTATTCCATGGGAACAACAGCTTCAAGGCCATACGCCAATTTAAAAGGGGCCTTCATTCTTAGCTTCTTGCAAGTGGTTATATAGGCCCATAGTATCGTTGGTACTCTTAAATCCCAATCATCCCTATTAACACTGTAAATATCCGTCAGCATTGTCTCCAAGATCTTATTGAATGATTCCACTATCCCATTTGCTTGTGGATGGTAAGGCGTGCTCTTCTGATGGTGGACTGCAAATTCCTCAGTCAGGGCTTCAACTGTTTTATTTTGACATGTTTGTCTTGATCACTCATAAGGATCTTTGGGCATCCAAACCTAGTTATGATGTCATAAAATATAAAGTGTGTAGTTGTAGTTGCACTACAGTCCTTAACTTCTCTTGCTTCAGCCCATCTAGTAAAATATTTTGTCACAGTAATGATGTACCTTGCTCCTATCTGCTTACCTGGTGGGTTTATAGGTCCCACAAAGTCAATGGCCCATTTCACAAATGCTTGTAGGGTCATTTGTGGTGCTAAGGGAATTTCCTCTCTTCTAGATAGTTTCCCAACTCTTTGGCATACATCGCAAGCTCTGTAATAGTCTTTAGCATCTCTGTGTAAGGTAGCCCACCAAAGGCCAACTCTAAGAACCTTCTGTGTAGTTGCTTTCCCTATGTAGTGTCCTCTTATAATTCCTTCGTGATCTTCTGTGAGGATCAATGGTTGCTCTGCCTTCATAACACACCTTATCAATATCTCATCAGGTCCCATTTTGTATAGTTGTCCAGCTATAAGTGAAAAGTCGACAGTGCGCACTACTAGTTGTTTCTTCTGGGGAATTGTATATTCACTCACTTCCATTTCTGTTGGTAGGAACTGGACTATCTATGAAAAGTGGTCATCAATCCTTCTAATGGCTATTAGTTTTTCATCCGGCAGTGCATCCTCCAAACTAGTGGGTTCTTCTCCATGTTCTAACCTTGAAAAGTGGTCGGGGCATTTGTTCATTCTTCCTAGCTTAACTATGATCTTGAATTCATATTCCTGAAATAGAAGAAGCCATATGCATATTATCCCCCCATTATGTTGCAAATGTGGTCTTATGGCGATCTTCCTTGGCAATCCAGATCTGATCGTATCCTGAAAATCCGTCTGTAAAAGAATATACCTCCTGGCCTCCCACATTATCTAACACTTCATCAGTGAATGATGTGGGGAATGGGTCATGCAAACAAGCATCATTCAGCTTCCTGAGATCTACATAGATTTTGATTTCTCTGGTCTTCTTGTATTGTACCACCATAGGGATAATCCATTCTGACTCTTCAACAAGTTCTATAATTCCTGCTTCCAACATTCTGTCGATCTTAATATTCACTTTCTCCTTATATTCAGGGTTCAATATGTAGGGTCTCTGTTTCACTGGTCTTGCATCTGGTATCAAAGGTATCCTCATCTATCCCATAGGCCCTTTAATTCCCTCCATATCAGTAAACTTGGTCGGAAATAATTCCTGATATTCATGTAGTAACTCTGTGATTTTGTCAATAATAGAAGCATCCCAGTAATCTCCAACATTTGCAAGCTTCGATGTCTGATCTATTCCAATGTTAACCTTCTTAATCTTGATTGGTTGTCCAATGAATGGTAGCTCGACTCATGGTCCTTCCACATCTCTCTGGCCTTTTTTTTCTATGATGTTCACCTTCCTTAGATCATCGTCTTCATCAATATTGATGTTGTAACAACCTTGTAGTTTCTGGAGAGCCGCAGTCCATTTGTCCTCTTATTGTTCTAAAGGGGGGATAGAGGCCTCCTCAAATACTTTCTATCTTACAATCTATAATGCTTGATCTACTGAAGGATATTCACTATCAAATAATAAGGTGGTTACAAATTTTTGAGTCATACCTTCCCAATATGCAGTCATGAGGCGCAGCTCTGCTTGAAGGTACCAGTTGATAGGGGTTGTGTCTACTGTGTTAATGAAATTGTGCACCCACTTCTCTTGAGGAATGGTTCTCCAATATTCCTCACAACTTCACACATGGTCCTTTGGGCAGCCTCGACCTGTGTACTGAACTTCCCAACCTTCTACTTGTGCTGAGAACTATGCGGTCATCAGGGTACGACATTGTACCCATTCTGTAATGTTGTTTTTGTGTGTCCCCCACCATCTTGCTGGTGTTTCTTTCAAGGCCTCATCCATTTCCAACAATCCTTGTTGTGTTGGTACACTTTCTTCAAAGTCTGACAAAAAGGTTTCTAAAGGATTCAGACCATCAAAGGTGGGCAAGTTACTTACTGTTGTGTCGATCCAACGAACTTCTCTATTTAATCTAGCACATCTCCTTGTAGATACTTCATACATTTTTTTCTACTAGTTCTCCAGAGATTATTTTGAATCTAACGAACATGCACTGTTACTTTGCCAGATTAGGTTTCCATCGGCCATAGGATTAATGTAATCTTGTTGTCTGGATGTTAGTTTGTGTATGTTTTCCAGTTCATAGGCGTGGTCTTCTTCTCTGATAGGTTATGTGTATCATTGACCTTCATCTGGATCTAATGGTGCAATGGCCCTAAGGACATATATTTCAAACGTCATTCATATTTTCTTTAAATCAACCACAATGGAATTATTGAAAGCCCAATCAATTCCTAACAATGTAGGGTATGGCCAGTTATCATCAACTATCTCAATTACCTCAAAATCTGCAAGTGTTCTTACTCCATTGATGTCCACAGGGACATGTTCCAATATTCCAAAGGGGCCTACTGCCTACTGATTAGCCATACTAAGCCTTATAGGGGAATAGATCAACTTCAGTTTTCCCATCAGCGCCCAGGTTTGCGTCATCATGACATTGACCTTCGATCCTAAGTCGAGGACTACATAGTCTATATCATATTCTCCTATCTGAGCATTCAATTGTAGTTCCTTATTTGTCCTCGTGTTCTTGGATAGTTGATGTATTTATTTATTCAGTAAAGGATCTATTCTTCCTATCTCATATTGTCTGATTAAATTTTGTAGCTCTGGTACAACGCTCTCATCCTGAATCAACTTAATACAAGTATATAAAAATTCCATGAGATTTCTTACCTCTTGTCCTATTTTCGGGGAAGCAGACTGATTGAATGCCAAAGACATTCCATATTCTCTTACTTCTAGCCATGTATTTTATGAAGAGCCTTGGTCTACCTTGAACTCTTTTCTTGCCTCCTCAAATATTTGTCTTTCTTTCTTTGCATCAAAATTTTGGCTCTTCTCTATAGCTTTCCTGACTTCCCGAGTCTTCTGTAGTATTTCCTTGGATTAGTCTATCTTATCCTCTAACAGTGCCTCCTCTAGTGATAACAACAAATCTAGGGTCTTCTCCATGAGGTTCAACATATATCAGTTGCACTTGCGGGTTCTATTGCGTTCCTTGTTTCTCTTGAATTTTAGCCAGCAATGTTGGACATTCCTCGATGACATGCTCAAAAGAGTTGCAGTAGATGAAAGTAGTGAAAGGGTTCTGACAATCCCTTACTAAGTGTCCTAGTTGTGCGTAGTTGTAACAGATGATCTGTTCTCATCCTCGACCCATGCCTCCTCCTCTTCCTCGTCCTCTGAATCCACCACAAGGATTGAGGTTTCCTCTCCCAGGGGAGTTATACTGTGTAGTGTTTCCTTCTTAATGTACTTCGCCTTGAATTTTGTATATGTCTCTTGACCTTTCAAGAATGAGTTCATAAGCCCTACAATCCCTATCATCATGCCCCATGGACTTACAGAACATGCAATACAAATTTTTGGGTGTATGAACATATTTTTGAATGTAATATCACTCACCGAGGTGATGTCTATTTCTACATACCTCGCACTAGGGTAGGGTGACTTGATTCAAAGGGATTGGAGCTCCAGAAGCCATGTATTCATGAAATAGGGGACAATGTTCCTTGTCATGGCCTTCTAATATGCATCTAACACACCATATGTCTTCTCTTTTATCTTTTCCCTTGTCTTTCTTCATATCTTCAACCTACAGAGACAAACTAGTTAGTTGACTCAATATTTGACTCATACCTGAGATGGATTCTACCATAGGGGTTGATTCTAACTTCATGGTGATCTCTAGTGCCTCAGCCTATGAAGCAATCTTCTGATGCATCAGAGGAACTTTGATGTGTGGTAAGAGGGAAGCAATAAACCATTCTTTGTTCTTCTCATCTGGGATCTGAAAAGTCAATCGACCTGTTAAGGTCTTGAATCTTTGATCGAATTCCCAAACAGGTTCGGTTATCTTCTTCTTGATCTATTTCATCTTTGTAATACATTATGACTCTAACTTGGGTTTCTTGAACTTTGCAATCAACGCATTCTTGACCTCATTTAGCGGCTTAGGATGTGCAAGTCCTTGGACAAGATTCATGTACCAACTCAGTGCGCGATCCCTTAGGGTAGTACTAAAATGAGTTCTTTTAATAGCTTCATCAGTGACATTCTTAATATCCCAAATGGTTTTACATAGGAACCAATGTTGATCAGGATCTTCAGATCCATCTCCCCTAAAAATAGGGTGCCTCATCTCATCTGCCATAGATCATCCTAGGGTTCCCGACTGAGTATGTGGTGGACTACTATTGACAGTGCTCTGAACAATCTACTGGCTTGGATTACTCTGCTTTCTTAATACTATTGAATCAACAGGAGGGATAATAGTACTTACTTCAGCAGTCTGCGCGGTTATTGAATTTTTTGGCTCTTCCTGGGGAGGTTCTTCAGCTTTCCCTTCCTTTGTCCCAGCGGGTTCTGAATGTTCTTCCTCTATCAAATCTACCTCTTTTCCACTGTAGAAACTGTCATCCCCGCAATTCTTCTTAAATAGGTTCACAAGATGAAATTCTCTGAATGCTCTCCCACTACGTGCATGTCCAGCCTCTATGTCGTTGTTGCTGTCTGAATTCTTGAACATTAGATTTTTCAACTCCGACCAATCTACTATATCTTCAAGATGTTCTTCTCATGCAATCACATCTTGATCCTCAACTTCAGAAAATGTAAAAATTTTCCTTTGGGTCCCTTGAAGAAATATCTCTCGGCTTGGCTATATGACTCTACTCTGTCAATAGAAAACTCGGTGATGTACCCTCCAATGGTGCTATCAAACCAATGATCTACTGCTCTTGACACAACGTTATCATCTCTCTTGACCTTCTTGATCAGCGTCTATGTCCAAACCACAAGAGGTCTAGATATGATCTCAAACTGGATATCTTCTAACCTAGCTAACCACTCATATAGTTCTTGACGAATTCCTCCAAAGAAAATCTCATGTATATCAGTAAATACATATCTCTCCATCCAATCCTCTGTACTACGATTAGGGTTCTCGTTTTGAGCTTCGACGAAGTCCTTTTCTTGGTCCTCTATCCACTTATGAATCTATGTCTTTGATGCAAACCACCTTGACATTCCCTCACAAAGATTCTTGTCCCGGCAACAGAACCATTTGTTGGCACGGGAGAAAACCTGGGGTTCAGTTCCAAGAGTGCACCAACAAGCCCTAACTAATGGCCCTTTTGACAACACTTGCGAAGTAGATGCAATCTCACCCGAAGCAACTATGGGGGGGTTGTAGGACAGATATTTCTACAACCAAGGGGAATATCAAGTGGATCTAGCACTAAAACAACATAGCATTTATATATTTCTTACCATGTTAACTCTACTCCGCACAACTACCTATCAGATCTAACATAGTAATGTAATAACAATACATTAGAGGGCCAAGAACATAGCATCAATCACACACAACACAAGATATACATGGTTCACCCTTTCTCTAGGGCTACGTCTATAGAACTGTGCTTATAATATATTAAGGTGAAGCATACAGTTCTTGTTTGTGCTCTCAGCTAGCAAATCTTCTCTCTTCTTCTCTCTATCTCTCCCCTCCCTGTGCACCCAGTAGTTGGGTTAATATTTACACCTAGTTGAATATCTTACAACACATAAGTCTCTCATACTCAACACTTCCTTCTCACTTGATATTACTCACTCGATCACACAACACCAACAATAGTAACAACAACAATCATAACAGCAAAAAAAACCCAACCCAGGTCCGCTTGACCTTTATTTCTACATTACAATCACTCACCGACATCCCTAGGCCGAAACCTAGGTGTCAAAACCCTAGATACCAAAACCCTGGGTGTCTAAAACCCTAGGTCAACTTGACCTGCATTTTCAGGGATTCACCAGCCTGTCTTTCCTCTCTTCATGCATGGTGCTCCAAAGCATCAAACATTGTCTTTTTCCTCTTGTTGAGTTGTCCATGATCCTTCTTTCTTGCTAATATGTCATCCTCGATCTCCTTGACCAATGGATTTCTTTATCTTACTTCACTCCACCTTTTCTTTTCTTTTGCTCACTTTGACCTAGTAGTAGTCATTATGTCTTCCGCGTAGTTCACATTTTTCCATTTCTTCCTTGTTCTTCACTAACTTTCATGACCAAGGGTCAACACTAAGGAAATTACATCAGTTGTTAACAACCTTAATCGGGATGGTGTTAATTCAACAAAATCAATGAAGTAATTGTTACTCTATGAAAAAGGATGTGCTTAACACTTTGGTACATTCATCATTTTCTCGGTCTTAAGATATGTTTTCAATCAATAGGGAAAGTAATGGTGTGCTTCAAATATGACATACACCTCAAGGAATAGAGCATCAGGTTTCATTTTCCCTCTGACATTTCAACCTCAAATGATATCTAATATCGGGGATATTGATCAATCAAATAGATTTTGAACACACTTTCCTAGTGAAGAACAAGTGATCGTTACAACTATAGTAATTTTCCTCCCAAAAGGAGAGATCCCATCATACAAACCAACACTCAAGCTCAAATTTACTTTGTCTCCCAACAACTAGAACATGTAACACTCATGGTTTGATCTCACACATCCAAAAAAACATTTATCGTCATTTTCATATTACTATGGTGAGGATTTTCATAAAGGTTTTCCAGAGTTTGATTATGGAAGGACAAGATTTGAGGAAGACACACATATTCAAAGGATTTGAATTGATCATGCCAAATTGGAACTATGGTTAATTGAACATGTCATGTTGTAACATCAGTTCTAGATCTTGAATAAGTGGAGAAGAAATTAATATATCACAAGGCAAAAGAGGATAAATCTGGTAGACAACGAATTGGAGTTCTTACCAATCCTTACCCCTAAAGGATAAGGCTGCAAAATTGAACTAAAAGTATTCATAAAATCTAGATGAAGAGTGCAATTCTCAATCAACGCTAACATTGAAGCCGGTATGAATGAAATAACACATATATTAACTTTTGCACAGATTAGTACTTTCAAGACGTTGCAAAGTGATTGCTAGTTGGAATGCATGAACCTTATTAAAGTTGTTGGAAACACTCACATCCAATATCTATTTTTCAGTTTACTCTCTTTTCCAACCACATCTCTTTGATCATCATTTGTCCAAGGTTTAATTTTTCATTTGCAACAAGGTATTGGACCGAGTTCATATTATAACGTTGAATACGTCTCTTCGCTTGCCTCCCTCATCATCTTGTCCCTTAAAGGTAGTTTATTTTTCAATTTTTGTTTATCTTATGATCCATGATTATATTTTATGACATACAAACCTCTCACCTCCATTTTTATTTTCACAAGCAACACCTTCACACTGGAAACAAGATTGAATTAGCTTGCATCTCTTTTCGAGCTCATGAGAAGAATTATTGGTCTTTGTTTGAACATGGATCAGAACTATCTGGGAATGTTGTGATAGTAGTTAAACCATGAACAAACATATTTGTTAATAAAAAATCATCCTTGCATATTGGTTGGTGAGTATCTCTTATATAACGAGGGAACCATCCACACATTGAGTATCTTCTCGCGTGAAGGGTGAAGTGCCAAAGGCTAAAGGATGAAAACCAAAAGGTATATCTTTATGTATCCAGGTGCAACAAACATTCAAATGAATCTCAATAGTTGGCATTCACCCCCTATTAGGCTAAAATTCCATCACTTTCTCCATCCATCGAATTCTAAGCACGCACTAAATAAATCGGGAAGGAAAGAAAAGCTAGAGTAGACTAGGGGACATGCATATATCTCCACCAAGGCTATGGAAAATCACTGTTAGTGGAGAAAGGGATATGACACCATGGTGTCTACATCAGGGCTATAGAAACTCGTGATAAGTGGAGCAACACCTGTGAGATATCTATATACACACCTAGTGAAAAATATTTATTTATCCCAAATATATAGTAGCCCCATGACGGAGAAGCCCCATGACGGAGATGCCAACCCGTATTGTCGACGTAGTTTAAGGAAATAAATTTCATCATAACTTGTCCTCTATTTACAACATACGAGATCCATTATATAGCATTCAAGCATCACCAGTGATCCCACCATGATGGAATATTTCAGGT
>JASDQU010508996.1:16839-40756 GCA_032191745.1 Picea mariana | reverse complement strand
CATAGAAAAACCTCAGGAAAAGTACTCAACGCCTTGAAAAAGAGATAATTTCAGATAATATGCCTCTTCGAGGGGGCAACCTCCTTTTACCCCACTTAAATGTTCAATTCAAAATGAAAATGTCTCCTTGGTATATATAGGAGACTAGGAGGTTTAATGGCCTAAAGACGACATAAATAAAATAACATTACTAATCTAAATTACAACTAATTTCCTAAGGCCGACATAAATAAAATAACATTACTAATCTAATATGCCCCAATTAAGTGGTAATGAGCCAATATTAGGGCTTAACATCTAGGATTAGGAGAAGTTAGTAGATAGCTTGAGGTAAAATTTTTGAGAGTTGTTTTCAACAATCAATCAAGTGCAAGGCTTAGATCAGTTCTTTTAGGGTTAGTGGAGTCACTTTTAGTAACGAAAATATTGAAGGAACAAATGATAATATGAGGGCTAGAGACAAGAAGGTCAGTGATTGAAGTCTTGGTAACCCAAGGCTTCAATCATTAAACCCTAGGGGGGTAATGACTACTAGGAAGTAGGTAATCCTAGGCCCTAGTGGTTTTCCTCCTTCTTTAGCTCAAGGATGAATTAGATGACGGCTAGATGAGGAAAATGATGCTAGGGTGATGCAATGGAAATTCCCTTCGCACAAATCTTTAAGAAATTATGGTTTCTACCACAAATCTAGTAGGTGAAAATTTGTTAAGGCAAGAACAATAACATGTGCTTTAACCTCCAAGGGTTTTAAGCTAGCAATTTCATAATCTTGGAAGAAATGCAAGATAAATACACCATAACCATTCAAAATGAAGAATAATTGCAGCAATTTACTTACATTCACCAAGAATCATCTAGCAATATGGCTTAGTTGAAGACTTCCACCAAGAAGGTTTCTAAAATACACCAAGACTAGCCTCCTTCAAGAAGTGGGCACCAAATTTCAACCAATAAACCCTAAGTAGGGTGAAAATTTCATACCTCACTAAGTGTGAGATGAAATATGATGAATAATACAAGGTAAACAACCCTTATTTATACAGTTACAATGACCTTTAATTTACAAATTAGCTCAAAAAGGTCGACATGGCCAATTTACATGTAATATCGAGTTTTTACATAAAAATGACATATTAAACCCTAAATTAAGCCGAAAAGGTGATGTCATGCCATTTTATGGTGACATTATGCCTCTCAGGTGAAATGTTGGCTTCTAGGAGAAAAATGGTAGGCCACTTGGCACACAACTACCTCCAAAGTGTCCATCAAACGATGGATGACGTCAAGGGTCACACAGGTGACGTCATGGGCCTTCCAAAGAAAAAAAAATATTGGGAGGGAAAGACCCCCCTGGGTCCAGGCCTACCAGGCTGTCTCTGGTGGAATGTCCTCCTCTCTCTCTGATGCAAGCCTATGATATGTGTCTGCCTCTGGCTGGGGTCTCAACATCGATCTGGTGGGATTTTAGCCCTATGTGTTAGAAAAAAAGGATCGTGGATAAATTAAATAAAACAAATGCAGAAATAAAACACAGAAGATACACAATTCAATAGAGACACAGATATACGTGGTTCACCTAATGTGGGCTACGTTCACCAGATAAATTGCCAGGTCCTTCCTTTATTATTATCCAACAAATGAAGAGATACAAACTACAACTAACCTGTTGTAACTTCCTCTTATTTCTCTCATGGTCTCCTCACTCAGAATACAATATTCACATTGTTGCATAGCCACAATAAATTTCCCTCATAAAATAGGTTTGCATTCAAGGGAAAAAAAACCCTAACATAACTTCTACCATCATATCTATGACCTTATAATGAACGGTCCATATTTACAATGAAATTACAATATACATTTACAAGGAAATGTTTCTTTCGGGAGCTTTGCCATAAACCCTCACCGGGGGCCCGCTTGCCCCAGCACCCCACAGAGGGGGTAACCCCCCTCTGCACTCCCTCACATGGAGGAGTGTACATTCTTCTGGGGTGTAAAGTCTTCATGGGGTATAAATATGGCTGAAAACAAATACCTCTGAATCAGGAAGATAATCAGGCTCCACAACCAACACTATGGAGGCCCAAACTAATCATCTCCCCATGTGTACTTGTCTGTCACATGTGGACCTAAAAAAAAAACAAGTATTCCCTCCATGGGATCATAAGTCACAGGGATCATAGAAATGCCAATCATGTCTAATAATTAAGTTATCTAAACATGTGCATAAAACCCACCTTTCCCAGACAAGTGCTCAAAGACATTATGCTATTATACAAGTTGGTTTTGGAGAGGGTGTCAAGAGTTCCTACTGGGATAATTCTCATTGGACATGGGATATTTCTAGGTGAAGGAAAATCTAGACCATTTAAGTGGATGAGGTGGTGTAGGGATTTTTGAGAAATGGGTGCACTGATGTCAGGGAAATGTATGGCTTACCTGTGGGTGCCTCTAAAGAGGGTGAGTTGCACCTTGTCATGGATGAAAATGTTTCCAAGCCCATTCAATTCATTTTACCTTTTTATCTTATTGATTTTTCTTTCAAGAGACTAGTTAGGGGACACTGTCCTAGCATGGTGACCAGTCGTGACAATGTTACCCATAAGCATTTCACAGAGATCAGAAGCCTGGCTCGTGATGAGACCCCCTTTCTCCTGGTTATGCCACTAAGAGCCACTAACCTAGTGTGGTGACCAATTGAATGGTAGTGTCATACCACTACATTATCATGAACCTAATAGCCTGGCTCATGACGAGACCCCCTATCCTCCAACTAGGTTTTGATTTTATTATTTTATGGGTCCCTCCGTTTCTTGCTGAGAAGCGTTTTATTTCATTCTTGGGGATCCCTCAAAAAAGATTCCGAAGGTTTTTTCCTTTTTTATTTTATCTTTTTCCAACTACTTTTACCCTCTCGATCTCTATCCCCTTCTTCCCATAAGGTAAGGTACAACCCTTTGCTAGCTTGGAAAACACAATGCCTGAACCAATGTAGGGGATGGATGAGAGGGAAAGAGATGAAAAGTGATCAGTATGGTGCGAATGGAAGATGACCTTTCATGAAACCACCTAGTGGAAACTCAAATCTTAAGGGAACCAACCTTCTAGGGCATCTTTTCATTCCCCCCAGGTGTGGACAAGTGGAAATGAATAAGGTCCAAGCACATGTCAGAAGTAAAAATAATAAAATGCACATATTCAAATGTTTTGAGAATCAGAGTGACACATACGAGAATACCCGGACTCATTACCTCATGGAGAAATACCCACTGATGTTGAAGGACCAGGCCGATGGGATGGATGTTGTTCCTACTGACACGATGGAGGCATTGTGGGAAGAATGATGGGCCCTCTAGGGCCATGCTCAAGTCAATATGGCTCCCGTTACTCAATGTCTAGGACTTCTGGGCCTTGAGACATAATCTCCTTAGTTATCCCTAGGCTAGGGGATAAAATTTGGCTCCAACTCAGGGACATGTGCTCACCATAGAGCACATGAGAACGTCAACATCTCTGGCATGACCTTCTACCTACTCAATCTCAACAAAAATCATTAGTAATCATTTGGGGTGGTGATATCACCCCTGGCTCATATATGGTACAAAAAATGAAAGTAAGCAAGCATATATACAAATAGAAATACAACTACTCTAGCATGAAATGCAGATGGTATATACATTGAATGCAAATTCCTACCTACTTAACTCTACTTACCTTTTGGATAAATGATAGGTGTAGTCAAATATCAAGTTAAACCATCCTAGCAATGTCTCACAATACATGCCTCTGTGCTTCATCATAAACCAAAGCAGTGATAAATTAAGCACAAAATTAACATGATTTAGAAAATGTATTGAATCATTAGAAATCGTAAGGTCTAGCTCATAGAGGTGGGTGGGAGGGAGAAAATGGTGCCAATTCATACTCTCAAGAAATTTCTCAATCCATCTCATATAGGGATCATATGAATGTTGGCTACCTCAGACGTCTTCACAATTTGAGGCATGGGAAGGGCCTAGAAAGAACCTAAAGGATGACTGAAAATTTCTTAAGGGGAAGCTGGAATACTATGATAATAGGCTTCTTATTAAGGTACCCAACCTTTCCTTAACATCCAAAAGGAGGCTTTTTCCTACAAAACACTTGGGATAAGGGACATGTTTCCAAGCCATACCCTTAGTGACATAGCAAGGTAAAGTAATCAAAGGGAGGTAGAAAATCTTATCACAAGTATCCTGCTTTAGGAAAGAGACTTCCCCACCCTCATCAGGGTCTGAGAACAATGATGGTTGATAATTTTCTTCATAGAATAAATCTAAATTCTCAAAGGAGTACTCATCAAAATCCTCAAGGTATGACCAAAAATCATCAGGAAAATAAAGAACTAGGTCATTCCTAGGTGTTTGGAAAGTATCTGTAACTATGTCATCTCCTTGTTGCCCAATGTCAAGATTAGGATTAACCTATTGTGATAACTATAAAGGAAATACTTGGAAATGATTCTCAATGTCATATGTGGGATCCATATCATAACCAACTACATCCCACTTACATCTCCAAACATGTATGAAATCATCAATATTATTAACCAAGTTGTTTTATTCATCATAACATGAAGGGTTTAAGGAAACCAAGGGCTCCTTAAGTACTTCTTTGCTTCCCGAGACATAAAATAATGCATCATCAAAATTTTGGAAAGGGAAACAACTCACCGTACTTACTTCTTCCTTTGTAGGAGCTTCAACTATTTGGATGACTTCATCAAACAGAGGAGCAATTGCCAATGCCTTGTCCTTTATCTCATACAAGGATTCCCTTTCCTCCTCATCTTATGAATCAGAGAATAAGGCATCACCATAAACCTGGAAAGGAAAGTGACTAACCTCATCCTCTCTTTTTTGTGCAGAGGGGAAAATATCTTGGATGACTTCATGAATCTTGACTTCTAGAACAATAGATTGTTCTTTCTTGACTGATGGGATTTTGTCTTCTACTTCTGTGGATATGTCAAAAGCTTATTGGACTATCCTTGGCTCCCTTATATCGAGAAAAAATTTTGATCATCCAGAGAATGCTTGGTGTAGAGAAAGGTAAGGAAACTACTTGAAGGATGATGGCTCACTGGGATCTATTGTACTATCCTCTCAAATTTATCATGGAATTCTTGGATAGTTTAATTCTCAACCTTTGTGAGGAAATTAAGTCTCATTAGAAATATGTTGGGATTCATCTTAACACTCGATATTTGGAGGAATACTTCCTCCAATTTATCCATAGATGCAATAATAGCATTAGGGAGGTTATTATACCATCTCCAAGCATTATCATGAAGAGTGGAGGAGAAAAGATTCATTGCTAGATATTCAGCATAATCACTAATAGGATGGAGTTGAAAAAAGGCCCAAAATTTACTCATATAGTCTTCAACGTTTTATTCATTACTACCAGTGAATCTTGGGAGCCATTTTTCATAATTAGGGGAAATTTGCCTATGGTATGCCATAATTTTACTCATGTCTAAGGGTTTAAAATTACCTGGGTCCCATTGAGAAGCCATGGTCAGCTTTTTCATCAGTGGAGTTTCCAGATAATCCTTATAGAGATCATCAAAAGGAAAAGAGGGGATCAACCTCAATGGAGTCGCCATGTAATCTTTGAAAAGTAAAGGCTTCTGAGTAAAGGCTTACCGAGAAGTGTCGTCTTTGAGGAAAATTGACTCAGTGTTCCCCGACAATGATGCCAAAATGTTATCGCACAATTTCTACATGTCCCAAAGGGAAAGGCTAAGGGAGGAAAATTGGTGTAACATGATATTATCCTATCACTGTCACCTTAATAATATAACTCTTTCTATTTAGGGTTGAAGGCCCAAGGGAGATTTCCCTAGTGACCTAGGGGTTTGAGAAGGCAAAGGTTAAATTTTCTATAAAATTATCCCCTCTCGCAAGTCACACTGATTAGAAATTCCCAAGGTTTTAACCAATGAAGTAATGAAGTGCTTATATGTACCTACCCATATTAAAACAACAAGAAAACGATATCTTTTACAAGTACAATTTGATGTTAGTACTTCATAAAACCATGGGCTCATCAATAAAATCAATAATTGATATATGTTGAAGCAATTGGAATTTTATAACAACAATGTTTATAATATAATAGCTTCACAATAAATTCCTTAAGGAAAATTCAAAATGACCAAAAATAATAACTCAATGATCCCAATGTACTAGCATTTGTCAAAAGCTAATTAGGCAGTGTATAAATCAACTTTATAATTGATTTTAAGTGCTTTTATTTCTAAAATAGATGGATGTAGCTTAATTTTGTAACAACATCAAGTAGGTTAGATAATTAGTCTACTCTAGGGTTAGGAGAAGTTAGTAGATAGCTTGAGGTAAAATTTTTGAGAGTTGTTTTCATTAATCAATCAAGTGTAAGGCTTAGATCATTTCTTTTAGGGTTAATGGAGTCACTTTTAGTAGCGGAAATATTGAAGGAACAAATGATAATATGAGTGATAGAGACAAGAGGGTCATTGATTGAAGTGTTGGTAACCCAAGGCTTCAATCATTAAACCCTAGGGGGGAAATGACCACTAGGAAGTAGGTAATCCTAGCCCCTAGCGATTTTCCTCCTTCTTTACCTCAAGGATGAAGTAGATGATGGCTAGATGAAGAAAATGAAGCTAGGGTGTTGCAATGGCAAGGCCCTTAGCACAAAGCTTCAAGAAAGTATGGTTTCTAGCACAAATCTAGTAGGTGAAAAGTTGTTAAGGAAAGAAACATAACATGTGCTTTAACCTCGTAGGGTTTTAAGCTAGCAATTTCATAATATTAGAAAAAATGCATCATAAATACACCATAATCATTCAAAATGAAGAAGAATTGAAAAAGTTTACTTACATTCACCAAGAAACATCTAGCAATATGGCCTAGTTGAATACTTCCACCAAGAAAAATGCTAAAATACACCAAGACTAGCTGCCTTCAAGAAGTGCGCACCAAATTTCAGCCAATAAACCCTAAGTAGGGCACAAATTTCAGACCTCACTAAGTGTGAGATGAAAGATGATGAATAATACAAGGGAAAAAACCCTTATTTATATAGTTAGAATGACCTTTAATTTACATATTAGGTCAAAAAGGCTGACATGGCTAGTTTACATGTAATATCCAGTTTTTACATAAAAATGACAAATTAAACCCTAAATCAAGAAAAAAACGGTGACGTCATGCCCTTTTAGGGTGATGTTAGGTCTCTTAGGTAAAACAGTTGCTTCCAAGAGAAAAACGTTAGGCCTCCCAAGGCCTCTGGATCAAGCTACACGTGCCACTTGGCACACAACTGCCTCCAAAGTGTCCATCAAACACTGGGTGACATCAAGGGTCACATATGTGATGTTATGGGCCTTCCAAGGCCAACATCATAGTGGGAGGGAAAGACCCCTCTAGATCCATACATGCCACGCTTTTGTTGGTGGAACATCCTCCTCTCTCTCTCTAGTGCAAGCCTTTAATATGCGTCTGCCCCTGGATGGGGTCTCAACATCCATCTGGTGGGATTTTAGACCTATGGAGGTCAGAACTAATCATCTCCCCATGTGTACGTGTCCTTCGGGTGTGGCCCTGCAACAAAAACAAGTACGCTCTCCATGGGTGCATAAGTCACAAGGATTGTAACAATGTCGATCATGTCTAATAATCAAGTTATCTAAGCATGTGCATAAAACCTACCTTTCCTAGACAAGTGCTCAAAGACATTATTCTATTCTACAAGCCAGGTTTAGAGAGGGTGTCAGGAGGTCCTATTAGGATAATTCTCATTGGACATGGGATGTTTCTAGGTGAAGGAAAATCTAGGCCATGTAAGTGGAGGAGGTGGTGTAGGGAGGTTTGAGCAATGGGTGCAGTGATGACAGGGAAATGTATGGCTTTCCTGTAGGTGCCTCTAAAGAGGTTGATTTGCACCTTGTCATGGATGCAAATGTTTCCAAGCCCGTTAAATGACTTTTACCCTTTTATCTTATTTCTTTTTCTTTCAAGAGACTAGTTAGGGGACATTGCCCTGGCATGGTGACCAACTGAATGATAGTGTCACACCGCTACATGCCCATGGACCTAATAGGTTGGCTCATGATGAGACCCCCTATCCTCCAACTAGGTATTTCTTTTATTATTTTATGGGTCCCTTCCTTTATTGTTGGGAATCCTTTTATTGATTTCTCGAGGATCCCTGGGTGAAGAATCTAAAGGTTTTGTTCTTTTGGCTTTTTTCTTTTTCCAGCTACTTTTACCCTCTGGGCCTTTAGCCCCTTCTTCCCACAAGGTAAGGTACAACCCTTTGCTAACTTTGCAAACCAAATTCCCGAACCAACGTATGGGATGGATGAGAGGGAAAAAGATGAAAAGTGATAAGTATGGTGGGAATGGAATATCACCTTTCATAAACCCACCTATTGGCAACTCAAATCCTAAGGGAACCAACTTACTAGGAAATCCTATCATTCCCCCTAGGTGTTGACAAGTGGAAAGGAATAAGGTCCTATTAAGGTTTAACCTATTATTAGGTCTCTTTTTAATTTACTAGATAACCATAACATAGATAGGATCACTGAGAGAAACACAATCACAAGATACACAACATTTATCCTGGGAAACCCTCATGGGGAAGAAAACCTAGCAAAAACTTCCTTAATATAGATATCCAATACAATGCCAAGACAATAAACCAAACACTAGAGAATATCCTCTCCCAAGAAATGCACCTCTCTCTCTTCATTCTTCTGGAAAATGGTAACTGCAGCTTCCTTCAATACTTGTGCACTAGATGAGTGAGCTGAGTGAGTGAACAAATGAGGTGTTGGATTCATTTATTTATAAAAAATGGCAAGCTTTGAAAGGAGGTGTCTCTTCACTGGCATGGCCGACTTGTCTTTCTGGGTGGTTAGAACCACTTTAATTTGTCTGGGGGCTGACTTCTTAATTTGCATATTACAATTAGGGTTTGACCAATCCACAAAAGGGGATTTGGTCAATTACAATACCCAACATGATCAATCCACAAAAGGGAATTGATCTAATGAATAATAAATCAATAATAAATAGAATACTCTTTGCAGCTACAAGATTTCAACACTCCCCCTTAATAAGAAGGGTATTCTACAACATCACCAAGAGAGAGAGAGAGGGAAACAACAACAATGTCTGGAACACTGACTAGCATATCTATAAATCTTCGGAAGTTTTTCTCATCATCCATATCATCATTCACTCCCTCTTAACAAGAAGGATGTTCTTTATCTTTTGATAGGTCACTGGATGTCATCATCAACTGAACAATATCATCTGGGCAATATCATCAGCTGGATAATCATCATCAACTAGACAACAACATCAACTGGATAACATCATCAACTAGGCAACATCATCAACTAGGCAACAACATCAATTGGATAACAGTAGGCATCAATATAATCCACTTGGTCATCTGGCATCACGATCACTGACTGGTTCTCCATGAATCCATATTAAAAAAAGTTTTGTTCTTTTATCTTCACGCAAAAGATACTCTTTCTTTCTTTTTTCTTCATGCAAAAGATACTTTTTCTTATCTTCACATAAAAGATATCTTATCTTCACACAGAAGGTATATTTTCTTCACACAAAAGATGTCTTATCTTCACACAAAAGATATTCTATGAGATTTTCCATTCCTTTTATGTTCTCCCTTCTCTTGTAGTCATCTATCTCACCCATCCACTGGGGAGGACTACTACCATAGATTCACTCCTAGTCATACCACATGAACTAGAGAAGCTAAGATGCTATCCTAGGAAAGACTAGACTCCCTCTCCATGATCCACACAGGATCACGACAAAAACTTCAAGAGCTAACTAACCATTCCACATGGTCAAGGTTTGTGTTCCAAGCTACTCAACACTTGGCTAGAGGAGAGTATCTCCCCGCTTCCCCTTGGAGAAAGATCCACACTCCTCTCTACGAGGGTGGTCACACCCCTCTCTAAGAGGGTATTATAGCATGTCCCTAGAGTATCCAAAACTCAACACTTGGACAAAGGTCAACCTTGTAAAATTTCTCATTCCCATTCACTATGAAGGTCTCTTCCTTCTCTACAAAGGTCTCTTCCTTCTCCTTCTCTATGAAGGTATAGCTATGGGATCTGAAAAAAATATCTTGTGGTCCAAAATATTTCCATGGTATAATACCATGCCACCCATATACTGGGCACCATCCATCTACTGGATAACTTTCATATTTATCAAAATATCTCATTACTCATCCTTGAGTTTCTTTTTTGTAATATCATGGGTGCCTTCTTGAGTTTGAAAATTTCTTTCTTTCTGAATTCATACTGGATCAACCTACTCCCTCTATACCTATTAGAATGGCACTGGAGAAACCTACAATTACTTTCATCTCATCAACTATATCTGAGTATCCATCTTTCTCTTCATCTTGAACATTTTTGTTCTGCATCTTTAGGAGCCTCCTGCTCCTATATAAATACTGGATATTGTTTGGTTCTTACTGACTGTCACCATATCATAAGTCCTTCTCATGTTGTATAACTTTTGCAAGTCAAGGAATAAGGTGTTTCTTCTGAAACATATAAACTTACTTACAGTATGCTTTATGAGATATGTCACTTAGTCAATCACTCAGTAACAATAAGTAGTAATCAAATAAAACTATATCACGATTTCTTATCAGAGTAGTACACATATTTTCTTAAGAAAAACTTGTTCGACCATGTACACATCTGAAACCCTAATCATGAATAAGACTTTTGAACTCTTTTTCACTCTAGCTATGAAATTACCAAATTTTCTCTTGCTATAATAGCTAAACACATAACTTTGTCACTCTCATGAGTGATCATACCTGAAATAAATATTTTATCTTTTTCTTTATCCTGTTCTTTGATACTTCCTTCATAAATCTTCATAGACACTGAAATAAAATGAAATTAATTAGCATTCTCACAAAAAATTAACTTGTAATGATAAAGTATTAAAGTAAACAAGATACTAAAAATAAGTGTGAATACTTATCTTTTGTTTTTGTGTGGGAAGGCTCCACAGACTCCACCATTTGCTATCTTTCTTCAGATCAACTATATTCAACTTAAAGTGCATAATCCTCAATTTCTACTAAATATTTCTTAGAGGGAGGAAATTCCTCTTCCTCTGCCACATGTGCTCGATGCTTTCTTTTCCCTATTCCTTGAGGAAAGTCCTAAGAAAAGTGTCCCAACTTTTGATAGTTGTAGCATCTGATCTTTGAAACATGTTTCTTCTTATCTAGAACTCTTACGGAGTTAGCTTCTTTATTGTTCTTCATGAAGGAACTTATTCTGTTCTTTTGAATTGTAAGAGATTTCTCTTCGTCAACAATTAATCTCTTTTGTTGGTAGGCAAGTCTAGATTCTTCATGTGTGAAATATGTCGATAACTTATCAAACTTGGGTAACTTGCTTCTTGCACACACTCCTTGTACAAAAGTAATCCAAAATGTTGGAAACCCATTTAGGGTTGTGGTTACAAGATCTTTGTCACTAATGACATCTCCAATAGCTGCAAGATGATCTCTAATCTGAGAAACTCTCATAAGATAGGATGAGACAAATTCTGAGTTTTCCATCTTCATATTACGAAGCTGATTTGAATTTCTTAAGGAAAGATTATGGCTAATGTCTTTGCCTTCATATAACTTGTTGAGTGCTCCATACATTTGTCTTGTTGTCTGTAGTTTGGATATATGAGGGATCGAGTGATACTTTATTGAATCTGACACGATTCTCTCTGCTTTCTTTTCATTCTTTTTATGCTTGGTATTTTTCTCTTCTTCCTATGGTTCTGGTACACCCACTGTAACATGTTCTAGGATATCATTCTCATCTATAATCATATACAACCTATGCTTCCAAGATTCAAAGTTCCCATATCCTTCCAGCCTGTCTTCTACCCTCATACTGGTAGCCATTCTTTCTTGCAGTACAAACTGTAGCCCTCTGGGCTATAGAAATAATAGAAAAATCAAATTCTTGGATCTAAAAAATGAACTCACCAAAATATGCACTAGACTGAAGCGAGTATGTTGGTATAGTCAGTTTCTAAAACTGAGCTTGTGGAAATCTGAACTGGTACTTCTGGTACTGGTTCTGGTTTCTTGGTTTTATGGTACTTTTGGTACTTTTGGTTTTCTAGTTTTCTGGTACCAGTGAAAACTAGGGTTTCACTTTTAGGTAGTTTTTTCCACTGAAAAGGTGCGCTCAAGATGCCAAAATATTCACTAGGGTAGGGCACATTTTTCTAGATGGTTTTTAGGAAAAACAATTGTCTCCAATAAAAATCCCTAATTTTCTTGTACGATAACAGTGAAATTTTTGCTTATCAAGTGAAAGGTACTCTCATCAGCTTAGCTCTGATTCCATGTTAAGTTTTAAGCTCTTATTAGGTTTCTTTCCAATTTACTAGGAAACCATAACATAGATAGGATCATTGAGAGAAACACAATCACAAGATACACAACATTTATCCTAGGAAACCCTCATGGGGAAGAAAACCCAGCAAAAACTTCCTTAATATAGATAGACAATACAATGCCAAGACAAGAAACCAAACACTAGAGAATATCTTCTCCCAAGCAATGTGCCTCTCTCTCTTCCTTCTTCCAGAAACTGGTAACTGCAACTTCCTTCAATACTTGCACACTAGATGAGTGAGCTAAGTGAGTGAACAAATGAGGTGTTGGCTTCCTTTATTTATACAAACTGGCAGGCCCTGAAATGAAGTGTCTCTTCACTGGCAGGGCCGACTTGTTTTTATGGGTGGTTAGAACCACTTTAATTTTCCTGGGGGCCGACTTCTTAATTAGCATATTAAAATTAGGGTTTGACCAATCTGAAAAAGGGGATTTGGTCAATTACAATGCTTGATATGATCAATCCACAAAAGGGAATTGATCTAATGAATAATAAATGAATAATAAATAGAATACTCCTTGTAGTTACAATATTTCAACAGGTCCAAGCACATGTTAGAAGTAAAAAGAATTAAATGAACATATTCAAATGTTTCTAGAATCAGAGTGACACATACCATTATACACGAACTCAATATGGAGAAAGACCCATTGTTGTTGAAGGACCAGGACAATGGGATTGATGTTGTTGTTCTTGACAAGATGGAGGCATTGTGGGAAGAAGGATGGGCCCTCTAGGGCGAGGCTCAAGACAATATGGCTCTCATCACTCCATGTCTAGGACTTGTGGGCCTCGAGACATAATCTCCTTAGTTATCCCTGGGATAGGGGATAACAAGGCCTACACCAACATGCCCCCAACACTGACATTTGGCTTGTCCCAAGCCACTTAGGCGATGTTCACTCCATGCATGACCTTCTCCAAGTCATGGAACTATTGTTCTAATTCCTCCCATTTGTCTTTCGCTTACGCATCTTTCTTTGTGAGATTTGTAATATGTTCCTTCAGAGACTCTTCACTCTCTGCATGGACCTGTGCCATCCTTTTCTTTTCCTCCTCCACTTCAAAATTTATTTTTTCTTCTTGCTCTTAAATTGGTTCCAATTGGGCCTGCCTTTCCTACTTATTTTTTTGCATAGTTTTGAGTTCCATTTGTAGGTTCTTCATTTCCTACATCCCTTTCAATATTTCAGTGATTCTCATGGCCTTTTTTTGAAGTTTCAAATCATGCATTGTAGTGTTGAACTTCTCTTCCTATTGATCCAACTGTTGAACCTTCCCATCTTTTCCTCAATACTAGTCCAGATCTGCACAATCTTCTCAAAGAGTTCTGTGACTTCCTTAGCTTCTCTTTCGATCATATATATTTGCAAGGATACATGTTGTTCTCTTTTGACTGTGAATTCAAGAGGCATTATCAATGTTAATGTTTCCTTGATTTCTTCTATCTCCTTCATGTACCCCTTGAGTGTCTACGCGATGATCTGGATCTATTCTTCGACATTGCTCACGGATGGATGCACACTATCTTGAATCTTTTTGAATACTTCCTTCAACTTATGCTCAAGGTTATCAACGCATTGCTTCTCCTCCTATGTCTCTAGCTTGACCTTATCTACAATGTGTTGTAGCACATAATTTCCATATTTGGTGACTTATAGCTCTGTCACATCTTCCCTAGCTTGTGAATATACTTCCTAGGTGATATTGACTTGCAACTTGTACAATACCTTCATTGGTATTTTTCCTAATACCATCTCAACTTGCGCCAAGTATTTAAGCAGTGTTTGCACCATGTCCTCCTTGACCTGCAACATATCTTTTGTAATGTGGAAACTTGGACTTTCTTGCACTATGAGTTGGATCATTTCTTCCTCATCCTGTGTAGTTCTGTCCCCTGGATATGTCAGTCGCGGGATTGTTTTTGTTCCCCCATCCTGTGTATGTGCCACTTGTATCTATTCCAGGATTTGTTTAACCTTTTCCAACTCCTTCATGATTCTTTCTCTTTGGTTCTCGGTCTGCCAATATTCCTCAACTGTGCAGTCCAGAACCCTCTCTACTACCAAGTCAGCATCAACCTCGGTAATTGTGTATTCCAAGATATCCTTATGTGCCTTGGCCTTCTTGTGTATCCCCCTTATTTGTATGATCAACCTTCTGGGTGGCCCTGCATTTTATGGAGTTGTCATAGTTAGGGTTCCTTGTGCCATTCTGTCCCCCCCTCCTTTTTCCACGTGCGTGGGGACATTATCCTTCTTACATGTCTTCCCATTCTTCTTTAAGGTGCATTCTTTCTTCTGTTGCGTTGGTTTAGGGCCTAGTTTCATCTGTTGCGATGGTTTCTTCATTGCAGTGCTTCCTCCTGCAGATGTCCTTGATGACCTTGCTTCCATTCCTTTACCCTTGGGCATGCCTTTGGTTATTACTGGGATCTTCTAGTCATCCACCATTTCCTTTATTTCCCATTCTACCTCTTCTACATTGAATCAATACCAAAGTTGTAGCCATTCATTATCTAGATCCATGTGTTCCTAGATCCACATATTGTGTCAGGTAGCCTTGAGGTTGGCTATGCCCTAGTATTGCACAACAACCTTGGGATTTATTCACCATATATTGGAAATATTCTCCTTCATGTCGCTCAGAAACCTGGAAAAGGTACTCACATTGCCACTCCTCCATTTTGGATTTGCAGTGCTCCCCAAGGATTTGTATCATTTCGCGCGACATTGTACCACTCTATCACATAAGTGAGAGTATGTAGGTCCCTCCATCCAATCAATGCTATCAACCCTATCAACCATGAATAGTGGAACTTAGTCCCCAAGTACTGCACATCCTTGTTGTCTAGGAACAAATTCAATAAATAAAAGGCCCAGCTTAGCATGGTGTCATTTATGCACTGCGTTGTTGCTTCTACAGCTCCTACAAGGACCTTCTCCTTGCAACATTTCCGAAGGAGTTTGCATGCCATCATATTTGTTGTCATCCTAGTGGTTGCGTCATTGATCCGTTTGATTATAATGCCTCATGATCCCCTTTATGTTTTATAGGTCTTCTTCATTTCCTCCACGAGCACCTACTCCTTTGTTTTTTCATCCATATACTGCATTGAATTCTATCCATTTGACATAAATACTATGATAAACATAATTAACTCCACATTGATCGACATCGTCCTATCCATCCATAATAAACCTCCATGGAGAGTTGTGAGAAACTGTTTGACGCAATTATTGACATCTTTTCCCCTGCCAAAGTGGGGAATCTCTGAAAAGTGGAGTATCCCTGTGTTGACCAATCATGTTATCCATTGTTTGGGTTGCAATACCAGATCTCCTAGTGGCCCTATGTCCTAGATTTCCATGTAAACATGTTGTGCAAATTATGGGAAACTTTTGGTGCCATACACATCGTGGTATGCATATCTCAATTCGTGACACAACCCAACAATCCTGGTGTTATAACCCTAAATTGCAACACACATGCTTACTTGGCATCAGGCCAGCTCATATCCATTCTTTGCCAAAGCATTGTTGAACAACTCTTTTAAAATCCTCTTTTATAAAGGCCCACGTGCCCTAATCCATTACCACACGCATGTACATGCTGGCTGACCCAACACAACCCGTTATAGTTTGATCAATATATGCTTGGATTTCTAACCCGTTAGTATATAAATAGTATGCATGCATAGTTGTTTCTTGTCTTGGATGTAGGTCAGCTTTGGAAGGAGTATTGCGAACAAGTAATCGAGCACAATGGAGGATCGACATCAAATGCCGAGAATGAGGTAGGTTGATCTTTCCATGCATTTACTAAGAAAAGGGGATTTAAATCTAGGGATGAAGGTAGAAAGTAATTTTTATTCGGTCATATCTGCATGCAAAGTATGAACTCTATTTGCTAGTTCGTAGGGTGATTTTCCCCAACAACACCTGGCGCGGCCTAGAACCTATATGGAATGCGTGGTAAAACTATAGAGGCCTCGTGATGCTTGTGTAGGGACCTCATGATGAGTTGTTTTCCTTTTCTATGTGTTGGCATGATGGATGGACCAACCTCTGGTTCGCTTTCTTCCCTGCCCGAATCTGGCTGTCCCATGACATCTTCGAGTTTCACTTCATCTTGTTGTGAAAAACCTACCATAGGTTGTGACCCTGGCCCATCATATTTCATTCTTTCAGTGTTGATGACATCCATTTGGTGCGCTACTTCAAATCTGGATGGTTGTTGTCGGTTTCTTGTCACAGATGGGCTTTGGCCCCCCACACTGCCCTGTGAGTCAATATCCATCCCAACCTTTGCCAGAGTCTACCCTTCCTCATAAACCAATGTGGCACTCACTGGTTTGACATGTGGTGAAGGAATAACATAGACTTTGATGATTCCCTCCTGCTGTGTATAGAACTATTCTTCCTCTATGGGTTCCTACAACGACATGTGACTGCTTCGTGTTTTTCTTGCCGCTTAGTGAGGTGCCCCGACCTTTGGTGGTGCCATGTTGTGTAATTCTTCTTTCTACTATTGAAATTTGACTGCTAAATCTTTGAAATTGCATGTTCATCATTTGTATTCGTGCTCCTTAGCTCTATGTATGCTCAAATTAATAATGAGGGTTGTTTGGACCACTTTTCAGTTATATACAGGCTGTCATAAATGTCATGAATATTCTCGAAGATGATTCCTTTATTTCCATAATTGTTCTAAAACTTCTTGGGCACGCTTCATTAAATTTCATAAATGTTTGGTTCACACCTTTTTATCCCGATGACTGGTTTCTGCTTTTCCTACCGTTGGCCCATTTTTTGGTGAGCCTATAAATTTTCGGTGCATCGCACATTTGTGCTATGAATTTTATCTGGTGCACAATGTTCTCTTTCTGTCAGTCATATTCTACAATGGTAACTTTTAGTTCTTGTCATGTTGGTTTTGTTGTCTGCTTCTTCCTCTTTTTGGTATTTTCCTTTTTTTTTCTTCGTTTGTCTTCCTTTTTATTCTTTTTCTACTTTTTATGTATTTTTATAAGTTTTCTTTTCTAATATATATTTTGGCATAGGGGCAGACCCAGGGTTCAAAGCTTCAAAAACGCACCAACAAAACCCTAACTACCATCCCTTTCGGCAACACCTGCGAAGCAGATGAAGTCTCACCTGAGGTAGAGGCAGGGGTGGTTACAGGACTCAAGCGTCTGCAACCTTAGTTGGGACACAGATCTATGATTACACCATGCTAACAAAGCACTTAGAATTTAACATTCATCAATGTTTAACCCTTATCCACATCGTAGATTCAAACCCTAATTATAGAGCAGTGCAGTATTTAACAAGATCTAACACATCTAAGCACTTAGCACATGGAACAATATTAGATCTAACATTTATTCACATCACTCAAGCACTAAGCTATCATATCGGATGCATCATACATAAATATATTGACACTAAGCATAAATCACATCACTAACATACAACCATGATGCACAAAGCAACCATAACACATGATATACATGGTTCACCCCAGTGTGGGGATACGTCCACCAACTCTTCTCTTCTTTATTATATTTTGTCAATCTCCTTACATGCACAGAGCCTAAAAACCCCACTCTACATAGGAAAAGAGATCTGCGCACCTTGCTAGATCCTCCTTCCCCAAGTTAGGCTACAACATAAAGCTTCTCACAGTTTATGCACAACGTACCACATATGACCTGCACTTAGCTCTACAAGTCTCAACATACACTATGCACAAAACCTCTTACAATTACTTGCACTTAGAACAATACTTAGCACCTAGCACCACACCCATACATCGTTACTTACATCACCTAGGTTTCTATTTATTCATTACAAAATGGGCCTAAGAATGGATAAACCCATGGGCCGACATCCCATACCCATTACATAAACCTTAATCCTAAAGATGCCCTAAAAAGGGGTCAAGATCCCATGATCTCTGCTTTGACTTGCGATCTTCCTTCGACCAACCTATTGAAGTTCCAAAATAGGTCAAACATGACCAAGGATCTCCAAAACTTTGTCAAGGGCCAACAATATACTATAGTACACTATACACATGGCTTCCTTACTATGTTGCAACTATTGTGAGTTAGTAGGTTGATTGTCCCTATATAGTTTCAGTTGACTACCATTCACCATTCCTTTCATATTTTCTCTTTTCAAGTCCTTTAGTTGCATATATTCTCCATCTATGACGTAATTCACTTCATATGGCCCTATCCAATTCATTCTAAATTTAACAGGATGTTGCAAAAAGTTTTTGTCATAGAGGAGAACTAGATCTCCCTCCTTAAATATCTTCTTGTTTATGTGTCTTTCATGCCAGGATTTGTCCCTTTCTATCTGCACTCATTCCATAATTTGACTTAACCTTTCTTGTGCTACACATATTTCTATCATATTTTTAATTGCTACTACGCGTAGACTGGGTACCAAAAATTATAATGGCGCCACTGCTTTTGTCCATACACCAATCTGAATGGTGTCTGTCCCCTCAAATTCTTGCATGTAGTGCTATATGCCCATAATATTGCTGCTATTTTTAAATCCCAATCATCTTTGTTCGCATTCCATATCTTTGTCAATTCATTCTCCAAAATATTGTTGAAAGCTTCTACTAGCCCATTTTCATGAGGATGTTAGGGTGTAATCTTCTGGTGATAGACTTGAAATTCCTCAGTCATAGCCTTGATGGTACTATTAATAGAATGGGTTCCTTGGTCACTCATAAAAAACCTAGGACATCCAAATCGTGTAATCACCTGCTCAAATAAGAAGTTCGTTGTTGTCTCTGCACTACAATCCTTGACGGGTGATGCTTCTTCCCATCTGGTTAAGTATTATGTCGCAATAATTATGTTCATGGCTCCTGTCCTTCTTCCTGGTGGATCAATATGTCTGAAAAAGTCTATTTCCCAATTGTAAATCACTTGAAGAGTTACTTGGGGTATTAGGGGCATCTCATCCCTTCTATTGGGTTTACCAACTCTCTGATAGACATCACAGTTCTAGCAATATTCTTTTACATCTTTATGGACTATTGGCCACCATAAATCTGCGCGCAATACCTTTTGCATGGTATATTTTCCTTTATATTTTCCTCCAACTATACCTTCATAAGATTCTTCTAGAACCATGGTTCATTCATGTTCCAATACACACCTTCTCAAAATGATATCTTCTTCCATCTTGTACAAATGACCTGGAATTAGAAGTTTGCAACTATGAATACCATATTTTTCTTCTGCGTGGTACTAAACTCCTTTGGCACAACTCATGTACTCAAGAATTCAATGATATCAACAAAGTACTCATTAACTATATGTACTGAAAATAATTGTGCATCAGGGAAATTTTCTTCTAAGTTAGTAGGTTCGTATCCATTGGTTACCCTTGACAAGTGATCTGGTCCTCCATTCATCTTCCCCGATTTGACTATCACTTCAAAATCAAACTCATGGAACAATAATTTCCATATAAAGATCCTCCCTCCTAACACTAGCTGGTTGACTACATATTTGAGAGAAAAATGATCTGTGAACATTTTAAAATGCTTTCCCAATAAGAAATGTTTGAATTTCTGCAGTGCATACACCATGGTTAGGCCTTCTCTTTTTTTTGTGTTGTAACTTCTTGCTTGCAAAGGCTATAGGCCTTCTCTTTTTTTTTTTTGTTAAGACTTTAGATAATTTCCTTCTTGCAAAGTCTAGACCTTCAGATAACTTCATGCTTGCAAATGATAGGTGTAATTACAACACAACAAAAAAATAAGGCCTATATGCATGGCTTCCTTTCTACACTGCAACTATTGTGAGTTAGTATGTCGATTTTCCCTATACAGTTCCAGTCGACTACTATTCACCACTCCTTTTATATCTACTCTTGTCAAATCCTTTAGCTGCACAAATCCTCCATCTGTGACATACTTTACTTCATATGGCCCTATCAAACTCATTATGAATTTACCAGGATGTTGCAAAAAACAATTTATAGAGGAGAACTAGATTCCCCTCCTTAAATCTCTTCTTCTTTATGTGTCTTTCATGACATAATTTTTCCCTTTCTTTCTGCACATCTTGGTGGAATCCTTCCAGAATCCTATCTTCTTCTAGTTCCATAATTTTACTTAACTTTTCTTGTACTACACCTATTTCTATCATATTTTTAATTGCGGTTACGCGTAGACTGGGTACCAAAACTTCTAATGGCAACACTGCTTCTTGTCCATACACCAATATCAATGGTGTCTATCCTGTCAATTTCTTACATGTAGTCCTATATGCCCATAATATTGTTGGTATTTTTAAATCCCAATCATCTATGTTCACATTACAGATCTTTTTCAATGCACTCTCCAAAATATTGTTGAAAGCTTCTACTATCCCATTTTCCTTAGGATGATAGGGTGTACTCTTTTGGTGATAGTATTAAATTTCCTTAGTCATAGCCTTGAAAGTGATATTAATAAAATGGGTTCCTTGGTCACTCATCAAAAATCTAGGACATCTAAATATTGTAATCACCTTCTCAAATAAGAAGTGTGTTATTGTCTTTGTGCTAAAATCCTTGACGGGTGATGCTTCTGCTCATCTGGTTAAGCATTTTGTCGTAGTAATGTTGTACATGGCTCCTATCCTTCTTATTGGTGGATTAATAGTTCAGAAAAAGTACATTTCCCACTTGTAAAACACATGAATAGTTACTTGGGGTCTTAGGGGCATCTCATCCATTCTATTGGGCTTACCAACTCTCTGACAAACATCACAGTTCTAGAAATATTCTTTTGCATCTTTATGGATTGTTGGCCACCATACATTTACGTGCAATACCTTCTGCACAATAGATTTTCATTCATAGTTTCCTATAGCTATACCTTCATGAGCTTCTGCTAGAACCATGGTTCAATCATGGTCCAATGCACACCTTCTCAAAATGCTATCTGCACCCATCTTATATAAATGACATGCAATTAGTTGATAGTCTGCAACTCTGACTACCATATTTTTCTTTTGCGTAGTACTAAACTCCTTTGGTACAACTCCTGTACTCAAGAATTCAATGGTATCCACAAAGTACTCATCAACTATCTGTACTGAAAAATAATTGTGCATCAGAGAAATTGTCTTCTAAGTTAGTAGGTTCTTATCCATTGGTTACCCATGACAAGTGATCTCATCCTACATTCAGCATCCCCAGTTTGACTATCACTTCAAAATCAAATTCCTGGAAAAATAATAGCCATCTACAGATCCTCATCCCTAACACTGACTTGTTGACCGGATATTTGAGAGTAGAATTATTTGTGAACATTTTAAAATCCTTTCCCAATATGTAATGTTTGAATTTCTGTAGGGAATACACCATGGATAGGCTTTCTCTCTTTGTTGTGTTGTAACTTCCTGCTTGCAAAGGCTATAGGATGATCTAAGTGACATGCACCTAGTTGTGCCAAAATTTCTCCAAGTGTTATTGCTAATGCATCGACATGCACATGAAATGTCTTTTACCAAGATGGAAACACTAAAATAGGTTCTTTCATCATCTTCTCCTTCAAAGTATCCAATCCCTACTAATAATATTCATTCCACTGAAATTTGGTGTCGTTCTTCAAAACATTTTCCATCAGCACGGTAATCTACACATAAACTTCCTGTAGTACCCTTCATGTCCAAGTGTGGCTCTTAACTGGCGCACTGACTTAGGTGGTGGTAAGTTCATAATCACAAAGATCTTAGAAGGGTGTTGGGCCCCAACAACTCCCCCTATATTTTTACAAAATTTAAAGGGCCCCTATTAGAATCTTGATAATTATAATGAGCTATAGAATCAACCTTTTCAAATAGTTCCATTCCTTGGCTTGCTTTGAGACAAACTTAATACATTCACTTTAGTATGAGACATTTATTATAAGAGTTTATGTCAAAAGTTAGAAACGAGCATAAAAATATCAATTTAAACAAAAATGTTAATTTTTATCAAATGTTTACTTTCGTTTAAATTATGATTATGTGTTCATTCTTTTGCTCATTAGCAAGTTTGACTATTTTGAATAATTTGTTCAATACTTTATCAAATAATATCTTGGTTGGTTTCTCATTTTCATGAAATCATTTGGTGATATTAATTAATTTAATTCTTTTTTCATTTTGCATCTCATTTCAAAATAATAATAATAATCAAAGAATTATCTATCATTTGTTTGATTTTGTAAAAAAACTAAAATTAATATTTTTTCTCCATTAACTTAAAGCTTCTAGATCATATTTGAAAACAAATTATAAACAATGTTTGTTTATAAGTTATAGTTAGTTTAAATTCATTTTTTATTTTTCTAGATTTTGTTTTATTCAAAATTTTTAGGTTATTAATTTAGGTTTCTTTTTGTTTCATAGGTTTCTATTATCAAATATTTGATACGGATCTGATCATGTCTTGATTTTATTATCCAAATATGTTCAATATAATTTCTCCAAAAATAATTTTGGATTGCTACAAATAATTTTATGAGCAACAACAGATAAAATTTGGAAAGGCGTCAAGATCAGACAGGTGATTTTGCAAAACTGATTATAGCCAAACCGTGAGGAATTTAAAGAAACGGTTGAAAACCCATAACCAAAATGGACCCATTTACCTTCCCCATTGATAGTTTCCCAAATCAATGCACGATTTGAGAGATATTTGAGTCTCTTTTAGAGGCAAATTTCAAGTGGCAGAAATTAATAGTGAAGCCCAGACTGTTCATTCATTTTATAAATATATGAGAAAGATCAGAGCCAAAGGAGCCAAGAATTGAAGAGGAGGATTTTAATCCTTTCTCTTTTGTAAACCTTTTTTTATTTCTTTTCAAATGGAGTAATGGATGGCTGAAATCTTTGGGAGAATGGACAAGTATTTTAAAAGAAGAATATGGAATTCCAGGTTGCTTAATGGCTTTTGTCCTATGAGTAAACTGGTTTTATTTTCATTATAATATCTTCATATTCTTTGAATAATTGATTATGCATTGATTTAAATAGCTTTAGTCTTTTTTATCAATACATGGTTAATTATTATCATTTATGTATTAATTTTTCCAATCTTTAAAGTCTATTATCCAAAACAATTCTTCCAGGACTACAGAATGGACAAGTGATTCAAAAAAAAAAACTTAATAGAATGACATATATGCATTTTGGCTTTAGCCTTTTGTTTATAATGTTCTTATTTATGTTTTTTTTTAATCTTGTTACATGTGCAGGTCTGATATATTTAGATTAAATGATCTGTAATGTGTAGGAGGTTTATATTATAAATACCATCTACCATTTACTTCATCAAAATACAAATGTTGTGATTATATCTTTGATTTAAATAATGAGATTTATCTTTGAATTTTAAATTGAAT
>JASDQU010508995.1:6464-35395 GCA_032191745.1 Picea mariana | reverse complement strand
CAATTGTAACATCCCCACTATAATCCCTAGTTTAATTAATGCATAATGTAGATATAATGTGGCCGATGTATACGTGAATTGTGTTTCTAAATTTTAATAAATAAAATGTGATGCCACTTGTTGGGGGACATGAACAGAGATGGGGAATGATTAATCCACAAGAGAGGAGGGGTCTAGAAAGAAGGTTTTTATCCACGAGCTTAATTCCCAAATCCTTTTCCTATTTTTAATGTTTTGAGTGAACCTTTTGATTTTCCCTTGAGTGTGGAAGATCCCAATCATTGAACACATGTAAGAGGGTGGGTTTGAGAAGTCACATCCCATAGTTATTTGTTGTTAATGTTTTGGTAGTTGCGAGAAGTATTTTCTTCCTGGAAAACCTTTCTTAGAAGAGAAGAAGATTCCATAAGTCAAAGGAAGACCATTGAATAGTGGAAGAACACCCCGGAAGAGAAGTCGACCCACAGAAAAAGAATAAAGTGAAATTAGAACCTCCAGGAAGAGAAGTCGACCCAGCTAAAGTGACTTGAAGGATATAAATAAGGAGACGTCTTGCTCATTTGGAGACACACACACACACTCATATCTCACTCAAGAACAAGGCACTCATCTGAGTGAAGGAAGGAAGATGTAACACTGCAACTCTTGGAGACTCTTGGTTATTCTTGGTGGTGATTTCTCTTGTGCGCTCTCTTTGGAAGAGGTGCACTATCTATATATGGTGTTGTTGTTGAAACTATTTGGTATGCTAGATCTATCTGGTGTGCTAGCCTTGTGTTAGGGTTTCTTCATTATCTATTTCTCTTGAGATATGGTTCATGGTAGGATTATATTATTGACATAATCTATCTAAGAAAGGTTGGTTGGGTTTTTCCCTGGGTTTGGGGTTTTCCTGGGATAAACTCTTGTGTCTTCGTGTGCTTGTTTATGCTGTTCATGTTTCAAGTACTTGATATAATCCTTAATGTAAAAGAATATCTAAGAATATCTAATCCTTAATGTTCATATTTCAAGTACTTGATATTGCTCTGAAAAATTAAGAAAAATTTAATTCTTCACTCTGCGTTCAATAAGGTGCTGATAAAAGATATTACTCCAACGTTTGCATCATGTGATAGTTGTGAACTCAAGCATTGTGCCTTCATCACTTCACTGGCGAATTTTACTGTGTAAATATCATTGTTGGCTAATTTGTTTGATAAAATGTGTATTACTCCAGCGATTGCATCATGTGGAAGATGTAAACTCAAGCCTTGCACTTTCATCACTTCACTGGTGAAATCTAACCGTGTAAATATCATGCTGGCCAATTGTTTCTATATGCTCATTTGGTAATGGCCCATTTGAACTCGGCATATTCATCAGTTTTAACGGAGAATTTAACACTGAATACTTATCGGTCATTGGTGAATTCGTCCTGTGTGTTATTCACTTGTTTTTGGCAAGGTATCTATGCCCTTCATCCATCCTTACAGCCCCGTTTCATTAGCTCATCCCCTTTTCTGCGTTGGGTTGGCATTCACTCTATGTTTTTATCATTGCAGTATTCCTGTGGATGGCGTGATATGTTATATATTTATCTCTGGATGGCATGATTTGTTATATATCATTGCAGTATTGTTGTGGATGGCGTGATCTGTTATATATTTATCTATGGATGGCGTGATCCGTTATATATATTTGGATGGCATTTTTATCATTGCAGTACTCTCGTCACCTACATTTATCTGTGATGTTAGCAACAGCATGCTGTGTTCTCGCAGAAACGGTGGTGTAACCTTGATGGGCCACCCTTGCCTTATGATCGTTGGATGAGATTTCGCATTGGAGGTGTTAAAGTGGACAACCCCTGTGGCAGTCGCAGTGATTTGCTTTTATTTCCCAGCCTTGACCCATTTTTCTCTCTCGCACCTTTTTCCCTCACACCCAGCTTAAATGGTAACACTCAGTGTTATTCCCAACAAAATTTCTTGGGATGACAGTCCTGTGTAGTGTTCTCTGACAAGTTAGAGGAAGAGTAAACCTAGATTCCTTTTTCCAGATTGTTTTCTTTTGCTATTTTCGTAATGCTTAATGTTTGTCAGGTGTACATGCACCGATTCTTCATAGTTTGGAAGCCCTTTATTGTAATGCTCTTGGGTTAAGTCCACGACCCTCATAGTTAGTTATGCATCAAAATAGTGAAACATGGTAGATTCTAATTAACCAATTTCCTAAAAGTTTGTAAACTATTATTAAATTAGCTTTAATTCTAGTAAGTTTTTACTAAATGTATTTATCCTTTAAATAGGGGAGCCTAATTGAATGACTCATAAGAGTTTTAATTCCTTAAAGAACGGAATTTAAATTATCCATTAGAGAGGGGAAGGTAATTACCTCAACCTCTTTTATAACTTAGGCAACTTGTACTAATCACCTTCAGATTTTCAGATCTATCATTGTAATGAATAGCTAAGGTAAGGTTCTTGAACCTAAGGGTAAACTAGTTCCTGTTATTAATTGTTCTTGACCCTTTTCTTATTTCATTTAAATTGTAATTATTTCATTTTAACCTTTATCATTCTATTATGATATGTGGTGAATGGATAATGTACTTGAGCCATCATAGCGTAGACCTTTATTGTTCAGATGGAGGAAGCATATGATCATTATAAAAACTTGTTTAGACCTCTTCATTTGTTAGGAATGGTTAAGTTTTTAATAGATTTTTATTAGAGCAATGGGGTACCTTTGTTAATAATAATAAATTATTATTATTATTATTGTGGTAGAAATGGTTAAGTTTTTAATGGATTTTTATTAGAGCAATGAGGTACCTTTATTAATAATAACAAATTATTATTATTATTATTATTATTATTGTGGGATAAGGAATTGTATAAATATTGTTAAGAGATGCCTAGTCTATCCTGGAGATATTGTTGTGTACATATATGTAATTACTGGATATTGATGTTAAACTCGAACACCTAAACACCTAATAATATGGTAGGGCATTTTGATTTAGGTAGTGCTCTGTTGACACTGTAATTTCAAAATTGCACTTATGTTGTTTTTAAAGCTAAACTTAAACTGCACCTTATTGATAAATCGCTTTTAGACATGTTATGATGGGCATGCAACCGATGTTTATGTTGGAGATAAAAGTACTTCTTAAGATATTCTCAATTATTGTCATCACGTTGGTTAATGCTAGTGTTGATTTTATAGCTATTGTGTCAAATGAGTTTAGAATATTGCGCTAATTATGGATTATAATTGTGGCGTTGTTGCGTAAATTGTTGGTTCATAATTATCGATCTTTGATTTATAAATTCAGATTATTGCATTAAGGTTACTGTGGATATTTAATGATTTCATTAAACGATCTTAGAATATTGAGGTAATTTTGACCTAGGATTGTAGACTAATGTTAATCACTACATTAAATGATAATTTGTAGCTATACGGTATTTTTACAATTATAACTAATGTTTAATTATATTGTTTAATGTTAAATCCAATGAAGGTTCGAACTTGAACAATAAGATCCTTCAATGTTGAATTAGAGGGTACCTTGATGACAAATTATGATCTATAGTTGCACGATGGAATGGCCTTAAGACTAATGTGGATTGTAGCCCTTTGTTTAATCAATGTTGTATTGGGTCGTAGACTTTTGTGTGCTTGGTCTGTTGTGTCGGGTGAGATGTAGACACCTCCATGTTCCTCAAAACAGTCACCAGCCCTGAGACCTTAAATGGTTAAAATTGATGGAAACCTGGGCCTGAGTGTTGCTTATGTGTCTTGGAGGTCCTAACCATTGGAGGGTACGACGGATGGGAAGTCAGTCTTTTTATTTTCGGTTGAATATTGTTCTTTACTGGCAGTTGTTGATGTGCGTCTTAGACCTTTATGTTGATATCACAGTTGCTTGCGTCATGATTGTCGTCAGGTGGCAGTGCAGAGTATAATTTCTTGTTACCCTTGTACACACGCACACACAAAAAAAAAAAATCACTTGTCATAAGAGGTTGTCGGCGTAACGAGGAGGTTTGTTACATATGGTATCAGAGCGGGTTAGACCCACAACTTGGGATCGCTAGGGCTTTCGTTGATATGATTTGATTATACTGTTGCTAATCGATTTGATTGTGTGTGTGTAGGTAATCATTCTTAGAGGACGCCGCGGAGGCAGATGATGGGGTGGTAGGGGGCGAGGTGCGACACCTCCAGTAGCATCCACACCTGAGGGGTCTAACCCCCAGGGAGATGAGCAGGCTCTTGGATAGGAGCAAATAGCAGTTGGTGACATAGTCAGGATGATGAGATTCTTTGAGCGCATGTCCGAGGCACTGATCATTCGTTTGGATAAAGATGAGGCCAGAGTGTTGGCGCCCGCTGATTTTTCGCCACACGCATCGGTCGCTAATAGTAGCATTCACCGTGAACTCAAGAAGGTCAGATTTCCCGAGTTCTTTGGTGCCCTGGACGGCACAGCCACCGAGGCATGGTTTGAGAACATGGCGATGTGCTTCGCACTTCGCGATTATACCTCCAACATGAAGGTCTGCATGGCGGTCTTTCAACTGAAGGGGAGCGCTCTTCTATGGTGGAAGATGCTCCTACCACAACTGAACATGGTCGTCAAAGACGTGTCATGGGAACTGTTCGGGGAACGGTTCCGAGAGAGGTACCTTTCAGAGGAATTCATTGAGCGTCGGCTCAATGAGTTCAACGCCTTACGACAGGAAGGTCATACGGTGCCCGAGTACGAGGCCCGTTTTATGGAACTGCTTCAGTATGCTCCGCACCTTAACAATGAAAAACTTAAGGTCAATAGGTTCGTGTTCGGCCTTAATGGTGACCTACGTGCAAAGGTTAGGATTTTTATGCCCCAAACCTTTCACAATGTCATCCAGAAGGCCCTCATAGCAGACGAGGAGCTTATCAGTGGGGGTCAGACTAGGACTCCAGTGAGACCAGCATGGCAGGTTTCATCTGGAACACAGTAGCACCAGACACCAGCGAGACATACGCCGGGATATCGTGGCTTACAGAGGGGCTCCACTTTCACCACACCCCGGCGACCACCACATCAGCAATGGACACCTTATAGGGGACAAAAGCATCAGCAGCATCGTCGCTTGCAGTAGCAGCAGTTTAGGCCTGTTCAGCAGAATAGACCAGGGTTCTAGGCCGGTGGGCTATCATCTTCTACTTCGGGTACTAGGACTACGGGGCCGAAGAAGGGGTGTTGGACGTGTGGGGAGCCACACTACCAGCGCGACTGTCCTATGGAGAGGACCAGAGCGTCCGGATCAGTCAGACCCACTACCATGGGAGATATGGGAAAGGCCCATCGAATTCATGCAGTGATGAATAATAGCCAGGCAGAGCACCAGTCGACTGTGCTCGAGATGACATGCATTGTCGCTGACCAGACCCTTAGTATTTTTATAGATCTTAGTGCTATCGAGAGTTTCATTTCTAGTACAGTGCTAAAAAGGATTAAGGTAAAGGCAGTCGAACAGGATGAGTTTAGCTTCGTAGAGATGGTTTCGGGAGCCAAACAGAAGGTTGGAAGAAAGGTTACGGGTTGTGCCCTTAACTTGGGAGATTTTGTCACAAGGGCCAACCTATATGTCACAATCTTAGGATCTTATGATGTCGTGATTGGTATGGATTGGTTGGAGTCACATGAGGTGATACTCAACTATAAGACAAAATGGTTGATCTTGGTTGATGACGAGGGATAGAGACGTGTGATTGTAGGACGGAACCAAGGAGTTTCCCTGAGGTTCATCTCTTCCTTACAGTTACAAAAGAGTATGCGCAAGCGGTGCAAGATTTATGTGATTTTTGCGCTAAACAAGAAGGGAGTAGCAGAAGGTCTGGAACACCTTCCGGTGGTGAAGGAGTTTGCAGACGTATTTCTAGAGGAGTTACCTGGGATGTCGCTGAAAATGGAATTGGAGTTTACCATAGACCTAAAACTGGGCACTGAACCAATAGCAAGAACGCCTCATGGGATGTCGACCCTGGAGTTACAAGAGTTGAAAATGCAACTGAAGGAGTTGTTGGACCTGGGACTGATACATCCTAGTGTGTCACCGTGGGGTGCACCGGTTATTTTCATACGAAAGAAGGATGGATCGTGGAGGCTTTGCATTGACTATCGTCAACTGAACAAGGCCACGATCAAGAATCAGTATCCCTTGCCGAGACTTAATGATCTGTTCGATCAAATGAAGGGTGCAACAATGTTCTCCAAGATCAATTTGTGATCAGGGTATCACCAGTTACGGATCAAGGAGGATGATGTCCCTAATACCGCTTTTAAAACAAGGTTTGGACATTATGAGTTTACTATTTTACCATTTGGACTGACAAACTCCCCAGGAGTATTTATGATTTTGATGAAAGAGGTGTTCCACGAGTACTTGGACAAGTTCGTCCAAGTGTTCATTGACGATATTTTGATTTACTCTCGTACGACAGAGGAGCATGATGAGCACTCGCGCTTGGTACTACAGTGTCTGCTAGAGCACAAACTGTATGGGAAATTGTCCAAATGCTCTTTTTATCAATCGACGATTCACTACTTAGGGCATGTTATCTCCGACGAAGGTATCGTCATGGATCCAGCCAAGGTCAAGGCTATTATGGAATGGCCTGCACTGACGAATGTCACAGAAGTGTGTAGATTTATGGGTTTAGCAGGATACTATTGACGGTTTGTCGAGGGATTTTCGAAGATAGCAAATCCGATCACGAAATTGCAGAAAAAAAACAAGAAGTTTGTTTGGACCGAGAAATGTGCGGAAGCATTTCGGAGGCTTAAAGAGTTATTGACAACAGCGCCGATACTAAAGGTCCTTGACATGGACGTGGACTTCTTGGTATGCACTGATGCATCCAAGGAAGGTTTAGGCGGAGTCTTGATGCAAGATGGACAAGTGATTGCTTACATTTTGAGGAAACTAAGAAGGCATGAGGAGAACTACACAACGCACGATTTCGAGTTATTAGCCATCATATATGCCTTGAAGGTTTGGAGACACTACCTTGTTGGATGAAAATTTGAACTAAAGACCGATCATTGTGGACTACAACACATTTTTACGCAAAGAGACCCGAACGCACGAAAACGACGTTGGTCGAAATTGCTTAGCGAGTACGACTTTGAGATTACTTATATAAAGGGAATAGTGAACCGAGTGGCGGATGCTTTGAGTCGGAGACCAAACATCTTCTTGGTGTTGCCTCTTCAAATGAATCTACGTGAGAATATTCTCACTTTACAGTGTGACGATGACTGGTAGAAAGAGGTCAAGGGTTTTATCGGAAAAAACACAATGATGGTACCACAATATGAGGGATTTTCATTTGATAGTGATGGTTTATTGAGCTTTAAAAGTCGAATTTATGTACCAACAAACAACGAGTTGAGGATGTTGATCCTGAGCGAGGCGCATAGAGCAGTTTACATGGCTCACCCGGGGGTCACGAAGATGAGGGCAGACCTTAAACCCTTATTCTTCTGCAAGGGAATGAAGGCCGACATAGTCAACTATGTGGCCAGATGTCTAGAGTGTCAGTAGGTAAAGGCTGAACATAGACACATAGTAGGATTAGTTCAACCACACGCCATTCCAGAATAAAAATGGGAGGTTATTTCGATGGATTTTATTGTTGGATTGCCACTGACGGCAAGGAGACATGACTCGATTTTTGTAGTAGTAAACACTCTGACAAATAGTGCTCACTTTATTCCTATGCATACGATGTATCAGGCACCTGACATAGCTAGAGTTTTCATCAGTGAGATTGTGAGGTTGCATGGCGTGCCTAAGAGGATTATATCCGATCGAGGATCAGTGTTTACTGGACGATTTTGGACAAGTTTCCAAGAGGCCTTGGGAACCCAACTTAACTTTAGTACTGCATATCACCCAGAGACCGACATACAGACCAAGCAAAGGAACCAAACCTTGGAGGACATGTTGCGCATGTACGTGATGGACCAACAAAATTGTTGGGAGGATTTCTTGCCACTAGTGGAGTTCGCTTACAACAACAGTTACCAGAGCACCATTAAAATGGTGCCTTTCGAGTTTCTTTACAGGCGACTATGTCATACGCCCTTGAGTTTGGATCAGCTTGAGGATAGGGTTCTAGTGGGATCAGAAGCGATCCAAGAAATGGAAGAGAAAATGCAAACTATAAGACAAAGGATTAAAGAAGTGTAAGATCGACAGAAGAGTTATGCCAATACGCACCAAGTCGACCGTAGTTACAAGGTCGGTGATTGGGTCAACTTGCAGGTTAAACTGCATAAGAGTTCGATCAAGTTTGGAAAGGGAGCTAAACTCTCTCCTAGGTTCATGGGACCTTTCGATATTGTGGAGAGAAAGGGGCCCGTGGCCTATCGACTAGCCTCGCCTGATTCTTTGAAGTGTATGCACGATGTTTTTCATGTATATGTTTTGAGACATTATATTAGTGATCCTACACATGTGATTGACATGAGTTCCTTGCAAGTATCAGACGAGGGATCACTCACGGCTGAGCGGGTCCACATCTTAGATCATTGCGTTCGATAGTTATGACATCGAACGATATATTAGGTCAAGGTCCAATGGGACAATTATAGTCCGCACTCGGCGACCTTGGAGGACGCATATGATATGCACCAATAGTTTCCATTTTTGTTTGATAGATAGACATATGATACTGTGATACACTTATTTTGGAATTTATACTATGAAACTTCGGGACGAAGTTTGGACCAAGAGGGGGTGTATGTAACATCCCGCTTTGGCGCACTAAGAAAACTTATTCTTTGAGGACACTTTCTCACAAGTGATCTGGATTATTATGATACTAAAACATTTGACTTTGATTATGATGCATTATGATAGATGACATGGTGTTTTACTGCATTGACATAGACATGTGCTATTGACTCAGTTTTACTAAGTGTGCAGGGTTTTGGACCTTGAGGATGCAGAGGCATCAATGAAACCCCTTGGACTACGGATCGATTCAGGGAGTGTGCTATTGGGGTTTGATTGATTTACTGTTATTTTAGTACATTTGATTGGATGATATGATGTGGACATGTCTGACATGATTGTTGATGATGCAGGCTGACGATAGTTTGCCGACCAGACTCACATATGAAGTAAAGGGTTCCCACACACATGACTACTAGAGAGGTTGAGAGAGAGGTGTGGACAACAGCCCTGCCACAGTGTAACATCCCGCTCTGGCGCACTGAGAACACTTATTATTTGAGGACACTTGCTCGCAAGTGATCTGGACTTTTATGATGTTAGACCATTTATACTTGATTATGATGCGATTGACAGATGACATGATGTGTTACTATTTGATGTAGACAGGTGCTATTGACTCATTTTTATTGAGTGTGCAGGGTTTTTGACCTTGAGGATGCAGAGGCATCGGTAGAACCCCCTTGGACTCCAGACTGAGTCAGGGAGTGTGCTTTTGGGTGATAGGTTTACTATGATGTTTCATTCGATTTGATGATTTATTGTTGACATTTCTGACATGATTATTGTTGATGCAGGCTGACGATAGCTTGTCGACCAGACTCACATATGGAGTAAAGGGGCCACACACGATTTGCAGAGAGGTTGAGGGAGAGGGGTGGACAGCAGCCCTGCCACCGCCTGCTAGCACTCCCGTCGTGGCTTGAACTATAGGTTAACAATTACCTAGTTCGAGAGGACCCACGATGCTGTGAGGGTCGACTGCGACAGTCGCTCATGATGATTCTAAGGGGCACGCAATAAGGCGGGGGCCTTATTCCTTAGAACCCTTAGTCTCCTACAAGTTCACCTGGTGGAGTGTTGACTCCAGGGGTTATAAAGGTCTACCAATCAGTCCAGTTGGTGAGTGGCACCCTTGGAGCACGTGGTGCATCCTAAAGGGCACGTCGCACAAAAGAAACTCAGTTGGCGAGTGGCACCCTTGGAGCACGTGGTGCGTCCTGAAGGGCACGTCGCCCAAAATAAATTCCAGAGGCGAGTGGCACCCTTGGAGCACGTGGTGCGTCCTGAAGGGCACGTTGCATTAATGTGGAGGAAGGGTCAGCCTAAATAACCCTAATTCATCAACACCTGAATAAACCCTTAAGCATTTCCCCCTAACCAATCGGCGCCTAGCTCAGAATCTAAGCCCTAAGCCTAAGACTTTTCTAGGGTACAAAAAAAAAAATTTAGTGTGACCTTAAAAAAAAACAAAACCTTTGCAAAGAAGAAAATTGATTCCTAACTGGTAGGAGAATGACATCACCTTCGTAGTGTAACATAAAGACAATTTTCAAAAAAAAAACACAAAAAAAAACTAAGACCATTATCCTCTCATTATCCATGCCTACTTTATTAAACCATCCTCCATCCCCTTAATCTTCCAGTATCCATCTCCCTTTTTCCTGTCCAGTTCACATTACTAAATCACCATCCCTCCCCTTAATTCCTCATTATTCCTTTTTATGTAATACATTTACCTTTCCCATATACGTGTTTGTCATCACCTTAATCTGTCATTATCCTATAAATATATACATATATATATACATTAATGGCGAATTTAAATGATGGATAATGATAAATTACAATGATGAATGCACGCATGTAAATAGAAAAATGAACATATATATATACTATAAGCAAATTGCGTGTATTCCTTAATCTTTAAATTATAGAATAAAGAAAATGAATAGTGGATTCTCTTTTGGAAAGTTTATTAATCCCTACTGCCTCTACCTTTAATAAAAAGTTACGCATGTAAAAATAAAAGGGAATTATTAATGAGCGCACATACTCTTTGAGTTTTAAAAAAAAATAATAATAAAAAAGAATAAAATAAAATAAAATAAAAAGAAAAATAAGAAAATAAAAAGGAAAAGGGGGGAAAACCTAAAAAGAAAGAGGATTTAGGGTTTGAGACTGGATAAAAGAAGGGAGAGGGGGGAAAGAAAGGGACTTTTTCAGCTATTGGTATTGTTATGCTACCAGACTAGACACTGGACGGATTTCTTGTAGGAGTTGGGGATTCTCAGCTGACTTGAGTGGTAGCTCAACCTTGGAGGCGAGCTGAGAAGCTAGGATATTGTTTGGATTGTGTGTGGCCCCTTTGCTGCTCGGGGGGCTAAGGGGGAAGGAGAGTACCCCTAGTGTTTGGCTGGGAGGTACCGGTGAGTGCTTGGCGGTCGGCCAGCGGGAGCAACAAGGAGCACACGGACGCCAACCGGAGCGGGCGAGCAGGCCAAGGTACGTTTTGTATTTGATGGAATGATAGTCTCTGGTTGCATCTGAAAATTTAAATGGTTGTGTTTATAGTTGATGAATGCTTTCAGTTTCTGGTTCATCGTCTTGGCCCAGTTCTAGGGTGTCTCCTTTCCTGTGATGGGCGTTCATATATATATAATGGCAGTTTTTTTTGTTCGGTGGGTTTCCCTTGTAATTGTTGGGCGTTGAATATGGTGGGAAAATCTTTATGCGGGTTTCCTTTTACCTATTGGGGCATTCTCATCACCTGACTTGCATTTTTATTTCATTGCATGGCGCCTCCTTGTAACCTGCGTTTTTCATGTAGTGGGTGTGTTCTTTTTACCTTGGGTTTACTTTTCTTTTACCATGGGCTATTTATACACGCAGTGGGCATTTCTTGCCGGGGGTTTTTCTTTTTAATATACTGGGCGTTGTTTTTTTTTGTGAGCTTGTCCTGTACCTTGCGCATTTTATACACACATGGGGCGTTTCTCTTTCAGTGGGTTTTCAATTGTACATTGGGAAATTTATTTCTCAATAGGGTTTTGCTTTCCGTGGTCGTTTTTACTCTTTACGGTGGGCATCGGACTTCTGGGGCTTTTGCCTTCACGGTTTGTTTTTTTTCTTATGACCCCGACTTCATCCTTACCTTCTTCCATGGAAAATCCACATTCTGCCTGGGGAGAACTTCCATTCCCTGCCTGTATATTTAAATGGTTGCGTCTTCTGCCCTTTTGTTTATTCCTCAAATTTCTGGGCAGCGACTTCTGCATTTTCATTCCAATCGCTACTGTGTGTATTTAATTTATGCAGAACCTTCAAAAACTTCTTCCCATAACTGGAAACGAAAGGATAGCCTTACTTTTACATTTACATAAATAAAATTCATTGACAGAATCTTCGCCATATTTAACGTTGCTGGCTTGTTAAATTAATTGAAGGGGATTTCCAGATCTTTTTGCGTTGTAATTCCCGCATAATCCTCTTGATAAATTGATTTTTAATTCATTGCATTTACTGTAAATTTATCTGTGAATTGAGACTAGAGTGAGAATTATAATGTAGGAATGGAATTGATTGATAGTTTATAATTCCTCCTATCAAAAACTCTCTTCGTTTTCGAATTCCAACCGTAATTAGTTTTCAATTCCATTTCAACCCTAACTCTCTCTTTAGTTTTCGAATTCTGACCCTATCCTTGATGAATGTGGTTCGGACATTTAGAACCAAATTGATAACCCACTCAAACATTTAGAAATCGACTGGATCACCCAGACATTGAATGTCTCGGATCGATTGAACAGATCGAATATTCGTTGATGCACGGCGTTGAACATTCTCATTAAGGGTTTATTCGTTTCAATTAAAAGTGTGGTGTATAAATTATGAAATATTAAAATAAGTTTAGTAATTTAGTGGTGGAGTGTTGTAGTGGATTTTTAAATTAAATTTTTATCATTTATCTCATCCAACAGTACTTAAAAACGCTCATTTATATTTAAAATGGTCTAAAATTTAAAATATGTAGTTAAATTTTAAAATGTAGTTTGACCGAGGCTTATTAAAATGGGACAACATCACATGTCAGGCGACTGTATGGTTGAATCGGAAAATGTAGAATCGTCCTGTTCATGGAAATTTATCCTATTCGTAACAAATTATTTATCTAGAAGATGATAGGTTGACTCTCAGTATTTTAGAGAGGCGGGTTGCGGGGATTTTAGAAAACGATTTAGAATACGATTGAGATACTATTCTCCTTGAATTTTGTTCAACTCTTCACATATTTTAATAAAGTTTACCTTTAATTATATTTTTAAGTAGGTTGTACCAATTATCTAGGAAATTTACAATATTAAACAAGGCTATGTGGTAGTAAATGTTGCTGAATCAATTTTGATAATGATTTGATTTGGACTTGTATGGTGGATTTATGATAATATGAATGCTTTGGTTTTATCATATTATAAATTTTTTGGTTTTAAACATGTAATGGATTGAGTAATGGTTTTTAGGGTAGCTTAGTCTAATGGAAGGAAGAAGTTGAATAATTGTAATTCTGATTTGATTCTGATAATGAGATTATTATTAATAATGGCTGGTTGTTGATCAGTGATATAATGGTTTAGGGTAGCTAGTTCGATGTGAAGGAAGAAGTGGACTAATTGTAATCTTATTGATTTTTATAATGAGTTTATTGTTATTAATATTTGCTTAATTGCACTAGTAATACTTGTTTAAAATGCAATAATAATATGTGTTCTAATTTGCAATGTTAATGATGATGGTTGAATCGCGTTGTTATTATTGTTTAATTGAATGTTCGTGATGATGGTTAAATTGCAAGGTTATTATTCGTTTAAATTGAAGTATTAATAGTAAGGTCTAAATTGCAATGCAAATATTTGTTAGGTTATTGATTTAAATATGCAAGGGTGTTTTCTTCATGGTATGGAATTGTTAGATTTAATGTGAAGGGATATTGTTAGGATAAGTTGATTTAAGATATACCTTAGTGTTGTCATTATGAAAACGTTAATGTAGCTGTATTTTTATGGAGGTCTCCTATCGATGGAGGTGCCCGTTATTGCGCAAAGTCAAGATGATATAATTTAATGCGTTATTAGTTCATGATAACGAAATTGTAACGTTTATTGTAAAGACGAACTTATATAATTGAATGTTCTTGTATGTAGCACAAGAGAATTATTCTGAGTTAGTAAAGGAAGGGTGTGGTTCTTAAAATTAACATGGTACCGGGTTGGTAAACCTTCCTTGTGCTTGGTCTGCTTGTGTCGGGCGTAAGGTAGACACCCCCTTGTAGCTTGGTATTGATGTCTGTGTGTTGTTTTTTCCGTGTAAGGAATCCAGTGCCGTATCAAGAGTCTCAGGCCCTTTAAAGGCAGGGTTTCAACTCTTGCGACACACATGAGGGGATTACTAGTTTCTGCTTGAGCAGTCGGTCAGGAGCCTGTCTAATCTTCTTTCGAGAAGACATAAGACTAAACGCCCTGCTTTCTTGTGCAGAAATGGTAACTCTAACACCATGGATTCTTCCCTCTGTGTTCTGACTGTGCAACCCCAGTATGTCTTAATGTTTGTGTTGTGTGCCTCATGCCTATGGACGTATCTTGTTGCAGTTACTCCTTGTGAGCCTTCAGTCTTTTGTGCTGAACATCGTGGTTGCGTCTTGTTGGTTGTCGAGTGGCGATGTGGAGTCCAGTGTGTCTATTTCCCCTCCTACACGTGCGCATACATCGTGAAAACAAAAAAAAAATTCACTTGTTGTCAAAGTAGTTGTCCTAATTAGGAGGGTTGTTACATATGGTATCAGAGCCGGTTCGACCTGCGACTTGGGGTTCGCTACGGCTTTCGTAGACATGAGTTGGTTTTACTATATTGTTGTTGATCGAGTTGATTGTGTGCGTGAAGGTAATTATGGTTAGAGGATGTCGCGGAGGCAGACGACGGGGTGCTAGGGGAGGAGGCAAGATGCCTCCAGCAGCATCCACGCCTGAGGGGTCTAACCCCCAGGGAGGTGAGCAGGTTCTCGGACAGGAGCAGATAGCAGTTGGTGATGTTATTGGGATGATGACATCCTTTCAGCGCATGTCCGAGGCTCTGATCAGCCGTTTGGACAGAGACGAGGCCAGGGCGCCGGCACCCCCTGTGGTTCTGCCGCGCACACCGGCCGCTACAGGTGGCATTCATAGTGAACTCGAGAAGGTAAAATTTCTCGAGTTCTTTGGTGCCCCGGATGGCGCAGCCGCCGAGGCATGGTTGGAGAATATGGCAATGTGCTTCACACTTCGCGATTATACCTCCAACATGAAGGTCTGCATGGTGGTATTTCAACTAAAGGGGAGCACTCTTCTATGGTGGAAGACGCTTCTGTCGCAGTTGAACATGGTCGTGGAAGATGTGTCATGGGAACTGTTCGAGGAACAGTTCCGAGAGAGGTACCTTTCTGAGGAATTCATTGAGCGTCAGCTCAACGAGTTCAACGCACTACGACAGAGAGGTCATACAGTTCCCGAGTACGAGGCACAGTTTATGGAGCTGCTCCGGTATGCTCCACACCTTAACACAGAGAAGCTCAAAGTCAACAGGTTCGTGTTTGGCCTTAACGGCAATCTGCGGGAAAAGGTTAGGATCTTGATGCCTCAAACCTTGCATGAAGCTGTCAAAAAGTCCCTCATAGCAGAGGAGAAGCTTAACAGTGGGGGTCAGACCAGGACTTCAGAGAGACCCTCAGGGCAGAGTTCATTTGGTGCGTCGCGGCATCAGACACCCGTGAGACATACGCTGGGACATCGTGGCTTCTAGAGGGGATCCACTTTTGCTACACCCTGACGACAGCCGCCTCAGTAGTGGACACCTTATCGAGGACCACAGCACCAGCAGTAGCAGTTTAGGCCTGTTTAGCAGAACAGATAAGGGTTTCAGGTCGGTGGGCAGTCATCTTCTACTTCGGGTACCAGGACTACTGGGCCAAAGAAGGGGTGTTGGACGTGTGGGGAGCCACACTACCAGCGCGACTGTCCTGTGGAGAGGACCAGGACGTCTGGATCAGCCGGACCTGCTACCGTGGGAGATATGGGCAAGGCCCATCGGATACATGTAGCGGTGAATAACCACCAGGCAGAACACCAGTCGACTATGCTCGAGACAATAGGTATTGTCGCTGACCAGACCCTTAGTATTTTGATAGACCCAGGTGCTACTGAGAGTTTCATTTTGAGTGCAGTGCTAAAAAGGATTAAGTTAAAGGAAGTCGAACATGGTGAGTTTAGCTTCGTGGAGATGGCTTCGGGAGCAAAACAAAAGGTTGGAGGAAAGTTTACGGGCTGTGCCCTTAACCTGGGAGAGTTTGTCATGAGGGTCAACTTGTACGTCACGATCTTAGGATCTTATGACGTTGTGATCGGTATGGATTGGTTGGAAACGCATGAGGCGATACTCAACTGTAAGACGAAACGGTTGAGCTTGGTTGATGATGAAGGACAGAGACGTGTGATTGTAGGACAGAATCAGGGAGTTTCTCTGCGGTTTGTCTCTTCCTTACAGTTACGGAACAGTATGCGCAAAGGGGGCAAACTTTATGCGATCCTCGCGCTAAACGAGAAGGGAGTAGCGGAAGGTCTAGACCACCTTCCGATGGTGAAGGAATTTGTGGATGTATTTCCAGAGGAGTTGTCGGGGATGCCGCCGGAAAGGGAGCTAGAGTTTACCATAGACCTAAAACCGGGAACCGAACCGATAGCAAGAACACCTTATCGGATGTCCACCCCGGAGTTGCAAGAGTTGAAAATGCAACTGAAGGAGTTGTTGGACCTGGGACTGATACGTCCTAGTGTGTCACCGTGGGGTGCACCAGTTATTTTTATTCAAAATAAGGACGGATCGTGGAGGCTTTGCATTGACTACCGTCAACTGAACAAGGCTATGATCAAGAATCAATATCCCTTACCAAGAATTGATGATCTGTTTGATCAAATGAAGGGTGTGACGGTGTTCTCCAAGATCGATTTGCGATCCGGATATCACCAGTTGTGGATCAAGGAGGATGACATCCCTAATACCGCCTTGAAGACAAGATTTGGACATTACAAGTTTACTGTTTTTCCATTTGGACTGACAAACGCCCCAGGGGTATTCATGAGTTTGATGAACGGGGTGTTCCGCGAGTACTTGGACAAGTTTGTCCAAGTGTTCATTGACGATATTTTGATCTACTCTCGGATGACGGAGGAGCATGATGAGCACTTGCGCTTGGTACTATAATTTTTACGAGAACACAAATTGTATGGGAATTTGTCCAAATGCTCTTTTTACCAATCGAGGATTCACTACTTAGGGCATGTCATCTTCGGCGAAGGTATCGCCATGGATCCAGCCAAGGTTGAGGCTATTATGGAATGGCCTGCGCCGACGAATGTCACATAAGTGCGTAGTTTTATGGGGTTAGCAGGATACTATCGACGGTTTGTCGAGGGTTTTTTGAAGATAGCTAATCCGATCACGGAATTGCAGAAGAAAAACAAGAAGTTTGTTTGGACAGAGAAATGCGCGGAAGCATTTCGGAGGCTTAAAGAGTTGTTGACAACTGCGCCAATACTAAAGGTCCCTGACATGGACGCGGACTTCTTGGTATGCACTGACGCATCCAAGGAAGGTTTAGGCGGAGTCTTGATGCAGGACGGACGAGTGATTGATTACATTTCGAGGAAGTTGAGAAGGCATGAGGAGAACTACGCGATGCACGATTTGGAGTTACTATCCATTGTATATGCCTTGAAGGTTTGGAGACACTACCTTGTTGGACGAAAATTTGAATTAAATACTGATCATTGTGGACTACAACACATTTTACGCAAAGCGACCTGAACGCGCGACAACGGCGTTGGTCGGAATTGCTTAGCGAATATGATTTCGAGATTACTTACATAAAGGGAACAGTGAACCAAGTGGCAGATGCCTTGAGTCGGAGGCCACGCATCTTTTCGGTGTTACCTCTTCAAACAAATCTACGTGAGAAGATTCTCACCTTATAGCGTGATGATGACTGGTACACAGAAGTCAAGGATTTTATCGGACAAAACACAATGATGGTACCACGTTATAAGGGATATTCACTTGATAGCGACGGTTTATTGAGGTTTAGAGGTCAGATTTACGCACCACCAAACGACGAGTTGAGGAGGTTGATCTTGAGTGAGGCTCATAGATCAGTTTACATGGCTCACCTGGAAGTTACGAAGATGAGGGCAGACCTCAAACCATTATTCTTTTGGAAAGGAATGAAGGCCGACATAGTCAACTTTGTGGCTAGATGTCTCGAGTGTCAGCAGGTAAAGGCTGAACATAAACACCCGGCAGGATTACTTCAACCACATGACATTCCAGAATTGAAATGGGAAGTTATATCGATGGATTTTATTGTTGGATTTCCACTGATGGCAAGGAGACACGACTCAATTTTTATAGTAGTAGACACTCTGACGAAGAGTGCTCACTTTATTCCTGTGTGTACGATGTATCAGGCACCTGACATAGCAAGAGTCTTCATCAGTGAGATTGTGAGGTTGCATGGCGTGCCTAAAAAGATCATATCCGATCGAGGATCGTTGTTTACTGGACGATTTTGAACGAGTTTCCAAGAGGCCTTGGGAACCCAACTTAACTTTAGTACTACGTATCACCCAGAGATAGATGGACAGACAGAACATATGAACCAAACCTTGGAAGACATGCTGCGCATGCACGTGATGGACCAACAAAAGCATTGGGAGGAATTCTTGCTTCTAGTAGAGTTTGCTTACAACAACAGTTACCAGAGCACCATTAAGATGGCGCCTTTTGAGTTTCTTTATGGGCGACCGTGTCAGACGCCCTTGAGTTGGGATCGTCTTGAGAATAGGGTCCTGGTGGGACCAGAAGCGATCCAAGAAATGGAAGAGTAGATACAAACCATAAGACAAAGGATTAAGGAAGCGCAGGACCGATAGAAGAGTTATGCCGATGCACACTGAGTCGACCGTAGTTACGAGGTCGGCGATCGAGTCTTCTTGCGTGTTAAACCGCATAAGAGTTCGATCAAGTTTGGAAAGGGAGCCAAAATCTCTCCTAGGTTCGTGGGACCTTTCGAGATTGTGGAGAGAAAGGGGCCCGTGGCCTATTGACTAGCCTTGCCTGATTCTTTGAGGCCTATGCACGATGTTTTTCATGTATCTGTTTTGAGACATTATATTAGTGATCCTACACATGTGATTGACCTGAGTTCCTTGCAGGTATCGGACAAGGGAGCGCTCATGGTTGAGTCGGTATGCATCTTAGATCATCGCGTTCGACAGTTACGACGTCAAACGATAGGTCAGGTCAAGGTCCAGTGGGACAGTTATAGTCCACACTCGGTGACCTGGGAGGACGCAGATGATATGCGTCAGCAGTTTCCATTTTTGTTTGATAGATAGACTTATGATACTGTGATACTTTATTTCTGCATTTATACTGGGAAACTTCGGGACGAAGTTTAGACCAAGAGGGGGTGTATGTAACATCCCACTCTGGTGCACTGAGAACACTTATTATTTGAGGACACTTGCTCGCGAGTGATCTGGACTTTTATGATGTTAGACCATTTATACTTGATTATGATGCGATTGACAAATGACATTATGTGTTAATATTTAATGTAGACAGGTGCTATTGACTTAGTTTTATTGAGTGTGCAGGGTTTTTGACCTTGAGGATGCAGAGGCATCGGTAGAACCCCCTTGTACTACAGACTGAGTCAGGGAGTGTGCTTTTGGGTGATAGGTTTACTATGATGTTTCATTCGATTTGATGATTTGTTGTTGACATTTCTGACATGATTATTGTTGATGTAGGCTGATGATAGCTTGCCGATCAGACTCACATATGGAGTAAAGGGGGCACACACGATTTGCAGAGAGGTTGAGGGAGAGGGGTGGACAACAACCCTGCCACCGCCTGCTAGCACTCCCACCGTGGCTCAAACTGTAGGTTAATGATTACCTAGTTCGAGAGGACCCACAATGCCATGAGGGTCGACTGCGACAGTCGCTCACGATGATTCTAAGGGGCGCGCAATAAGGCGGGGGCCTTATTCCTTAGAACCCTTAGTCTCCTACAAGTTCACCTGGCGGAGTGTTGACTACAGGGGTTATAGGGGTCTACCAATCAGTCCAGTTGGCGAGTGGCACCCTTGGAGCACGTGGTGCATCCTAAAGGTCACGTCGCACAAAAGAAACTCAGTTGGCGAGTGGCACCCTTGGAGCACGTGGTGCGTCCTGAAGGGCACGTCGCCCAAAAGAAATTCCAGAGGTGAGTGGCACCCTTGGATCACGTGGTGCATCCTGAAGGGCACGTCGCATTAATATGGAGGAAGGGTCAGCCTAAATAACCCTAAGTCATCAACACCTAAATAAACCCTTAAGAATTTCCCCCTAATCAATCGTCACCTAGCTCAGAATCTAAGCCCTAAGCCTAAGACTTTTCTAGGGTACAAAAAAAAAAATTAGTGTGACCTTANGATTCCTAACTGGTAGGAGAATGACATCACCTTCGTAGTGTAACATAAAGACAATTTTCAAAAAAAAAACACAAAAAAAAAAACTAAGACCATTAGCCTCTCATTATCCATGTCTACTTTATTAAACCATCCTCCATCCCCTTAATCTTCCAGTATCCATCTCCCTTTTTCATGTCCAGTTCACATTACTAAATCACCATCCCTCCCCTTAATTCCTCATTATTCCTTTTTATGTAATACATTTACCTTTCCCATATACGTGTCTGTCATCACCTTAATCTCTCATTATCCTATATATATATATATATATATATATATATATATATATACATTAATGGTGAATTTAAATGATGGATAATGATAAATTTCAATGATGAATGCACACATGTAAATAGAAAAATGAAAATATATATATATTCTATAAACAAATTGCATGTATTCCTTAATCTTTAAATTATAGAATAAAGAAAATGAATAGTGGATTCTCTTTCCGAAAGTTTATTAATCCCTACTGCCTCTACCTTTGATAAAAAGTTACGCATGTAAAAATAAAAGGGAATTATTAATGAGTGCACATACTCTTTGAGTTTTAAAAAAAAATAATAAAATAAAAGAATAAAATAAAATAAAATAAAAAGAAAAATAAGAAAATAAAAAGGAAAAGGGGGGAAAAGCTAAAAAGAAAGAGGATTTAGGGTTTGATACTGGATAAAAGAAGGGAGAGGGGGGAAAGAAAGGGACTTTTTCAGCTATTGGTATTGTTATGCTGCCAGACTAGAGACTGGACGGATTTCTTGTAGGAGTTGGGGATTCTCAGCTGACTTGAGTGGTAGCTCAGCCTTGGAGGCGAGCTGAGAAGCTAGGCTATTGTCTGGATTGTGTGTGGCCCCTTTGCGGCTCGGGGGGCTAAGGGGGAAGGAGAGTACCCCTAGTGTTTGGCTGGGAGGTACCGGTGAGTGCTTGGCAGTCGGCCAACGGGAGCAACAAGGAGCACGTGGACACCAACCGGAGCAAGCGAGCAGGCCAAGGTATGTTTTGTATTTGATGTAATGATAGTCTCTGGTTGCATCTGAAAATTTAAATGGCTGTGTTTATAGTTGATGAATGCTTTCAGTTTTCTGGTTCATCATCTTGGCCCAGTTCTAGGGTGTCTCCTTTCCTGTGATGGGCGTTCATATATATATAATGGCAGTTTTTTTTTTTCGGTGGGTTTCCCTTGTAATTGTTGGGCGTTGAATATGGTGGGAAAATCTTTCCGCGGGTTTCCTTTTACCTATTGGGGCGTTCTCATCACCTGACCTGCGTTTTTATTTCATTGCGGGGTGCCTCCTTGTAACCTGTGTTTTTCATGTACTGGGCGTGTTCTTTTTACCTTGGGTTTACTTTTCTTTTACCATGGGCTATTTATACACACAATGGGCATTTCCTGCCGGGGATTTTTCTTTTTAATATACTGGGCGTTTTTTTTTTGTGAGCTTGTCCTGTACCTTGCACATTTTATACACACAGGAGGCGTTTCTCTTTCAGTGGGTTTTCGATTGTATAGTGGGCAATTTATTTCTCAATAGGGTTCTGCTTTCTGTGGGCGTTTTTACTCTTTACGGTGGGCGTCGGACTTCTGGGGCTTTTGCCTTCACGATTTGTTTTTTTTCTTACGACCCCGACTTCGTCCTTACCTTTTTCCGTGGAGAATCCACATTCTGCCTGGGGAGAACTTCCATTCCCTACCTCTATATTTAAATAGTTGTGTCTTCTGCCCTTTTGTTTATTCCTCAAATTTCTGGGCAGCCACCTCTGCATTTTCGTTCCAATCGCTACTGTGTGTATTTAATTTATGCAGAACCTTCAAAAACTTCTTCCCATAACTAGAAATGAAAGGATAGCCTTACTTTTACATTTCCATAAATAAAATTCATTGACAGAATCTTCGCCATATTTAACGTTGCTGGCTTGTTAAATTAATTGAAGGGGATTTCCAGATATTTTTGCGTTGTAATTCCCGCTTAATCCTCTTGATAAATTGATTTTTAATTCACTGCATTTACTGTAAATTTATCTGTGAATTGAGACTGGAGTGAGAGTTATAATGTAGGAATGGAATTGATTGATAGTTTATAATTCCTCCTATCAAAAACTCTCTTTGTTTTCGAATTCCAACCCTAATTAGTTTTCAATTCCATTTCAACCCTAACTCTCTCTTTAGTTTTCGAATTCTGACCCTATCCTTGATGAATATGGTTCAGACATTTAGAACCAAATTGATAACCCACTCAGACATTTAGAAATCGACTGGATCACCCAGACATTGAATGTCTCGGATCGATTCAACAGATCGAATATTCGTTGATGCACGGCGTTGAACATTCTCATTAAGGGTTTATTCGTTTCAATTAAAAGTGTGGTGTATAAATTATGAAATATTAAAATAATTTTAGTAATTTAGTGGTGGAGTGTTGTAGTGGATTTTTAAATTAATTTTTTATCATTTATCTCATCCAACAGTACTTAAAAACGCTCATTTATATTTAAAATGGTCTAAAATTTAAAATATGTAGTTAAATTTTAAAATGTAGTTTGACCGAGGCTTATTAAACTGGGACAACATCACATGTCAGGCGACTGTATGGTTGAATCGGAAAATGTAGAATCGTCCTGTTCATGGAAATTTATCCTATTCACAACAAATTATTTATCTAGAAGATGATAAGTTGACTCTCAGTATTTTAGAGAGGCAGGTTGCGGGGATTTTAGAAAACGATTTAGAATACGATTGAGATACTGTTCTCCTTGAATTTTGTTCAAATCTTCACATATTTTAATAAATTTTACCTTTAATTATATTTTTAAGTAGGTTGTACCAATTATCTAGGAAATTTACAATATTAAACAAGGCTATGTGGTAGTAAATGTTGCTGAATCAATTTTGATAATGATTTGATTTGGACTTGTATGGTGGATTTATGATAATATGAATGCTTTGGTTTTATCATATTATAAATGTTTTGGTTTTAAACATGTAATGGATTGAGTAATGGTTTTTAGGGTAGCTTAGTCTAATGGAAGGAAGAAGTTGAATAATTGTAATTCTGATTTGATTCTGATAATGAGATTATTATTAATAATGGCTGGTTGTTGATCAGTAATATAATGGTTTAGGGTAGTTAGTTCGATGCGAAGGAAGAAGTGGAATAATTGTAATCTTATTGATTTTTATAATGAGTTTATTGTTATTAATATTTGCTTAATTGCACTGGTAATACTTGTTTAAAATGCAATAATAATATGTGTTCTAATTTGCAATGTTAATGATGATGGTTGAATCGCGTTGTTATTATTGTTTAATTGAATGTTCGTGATGATGGTTAAATTGCAAGGTTATTATTCGTTTAAATTGAAGTATTAATAGTAAGGTCTAAATTGCAATGCAAATATTTGTTAGGTTATTGATTTAAATATGCAAGGGTGTTTTCTTCATGGTATGGAATTGTTAGATTGAATGTGAAGGGATATTGTTAGGATAAGTTGATTTAGGATATACCTTGGTGTTGTCATTATGAAAATGTTAATATAGCTGTATTTTTATGGAGGTCTCCTATCGATAGAGGTGCCCGTTATTTCGCAAAGTCAAGATGATATAATTTAATGCATTATTAGTTCATGGTAACGAAATGGTAACGTTTATTGTAAAGACGAACTTATATAATTGAATGTTCTTGTATGTAGCACAAGAGAATTATTCTAAGTTAGTAAAGGAAGGGTGTGGTTCTTAAAATTAACGTGGTACCGGGTTGGTAAACCTTCCTTGTGCTTGGTCTGCTTGTGTCGAGCGTAAGGTAGACACCCCCTTGTAGCCTGGTATTGATGTCTGTGTGTTTTGTTTTCCGTGTAAGGAATCCAGTACCGTATCAAGAGTCTCGGGCCCTTTAAAGGCAGGGTTTCCACTCTTGCGACACACATGAGGGGATTACTAGTTTCTGCCTGAGCAGTCGGCCAGGAGCCTGTCTAATCTTCTTTCGAGAAGACATAAGACTTAATGCCCTGCTTTCCTGTGCAGAAATGGTAACTCTAACACCATGGATTCTTCCCTCTATGTTCTAACTGTGCAACCCCAGTATGTCTTAATGTTTGTGTTGTGCGCCTCATGCCTATGGCCATATCTTGTTGCAGTTACTCCTTGTGAGCCTTTAGTATTTTGTGCTAAACATCGTGGTTGCGTCTTGTTGTTTGTCGAGTGGCGACGTGGAGTCCAGTGTGTCTGTTTCCCATCCTACACGTGCGCATACACGGTTAAAACAAAAAAAAATTGCACTTGTTGTCAGAGTAGTTTTCCTAATTAGGAGGGTTGTTACACAGAGCCTACTATGACAGCAAGGAGAGGTGTTGGATTGCCACTGACAGCAAGGAGACATGACTCAATTTTTGTAGTAGTAAACACTATGACGAAGAGTGCTCACTTTATTCCTGTGTGTATGACGTATCATGCACCTGACATAGCTAGAGTTTTCATCAGTGAGATTGTGAGGCTGCATGGTGTGCCTAAGAGGATTATATATTATCGAGCATTAGTGTTTACTGGACGATTTTGGACAAGTTTCCAAGAGGCCTTGGGAACCCAACTTAACTTTAGTACTGCATATCACCCAGAGACTGACGGACAGACCAAACGAATGAACCAAACCTTGGAGGACATGTTGCGCATGTACGTGATGGACCAACAAAAGTGTTGGGAGGAATTCTTGCCACTAGTGGAGTTCGCTTACAACAACAGTTACCAGAGCACCATTAAAATGGCGCCTTTCTAGTTTCTTTATAGGCGACAGTGTCGAACGCCCTTGAGTTGGGATCGGCTTGAGGATAGGGTCCTAGTGGGACCAGCAGAGATCCAAGAAATGGAAGAGAAAATGCAAACCATAAGATAAAGTATTAAAGAAGCGCAGGATCGACAGAAGAGTTATGCCAATACGCATCGAGTCGACCGTAGTTACAAGGTCGGTGATTGGGTCTTCTTGCGGGTGAAACTGCATAAGAGTTCAATCAAGTTTGGAAAGGGAGTTAAACTATCTCCTAGGTTCGTGGGACCTTTCAAGATTGTGGAGAGAAAGGGGCCCGTGGCCTATCGACTAGCCCTGCCTAATTCTTTGAGGCGTATGCACGATGTTTTTCATGTATCTATTTTGAGAAATTATATTAGTGATCCTACACATGTGATTGACATGAGTTCCTTGCAAGTATCGTACGAGGGAGCACTCACGGCTAAGCCGGTCCACATATTAGATCACTGCGTTCGACAGTTACGATGTCGAACGATAGATTAGGTCAAGGTCCAATGGGACAATTATAATCTTCACTCAGCGACCTTGGAGGACGCATATGATATGCGCTAACAATTTCCATTTTTGTTTGATAGATAGACATATGATATTGTGATACACTTATTTTGGAATTTATACTATGAAACTTCGGGACAAAGTTTGGACCAAGAGGGGTTGTGTGTAATATCCCGCTCTCGTGCACTAAGAAAACTTATTCTTTGAGGACACTTGCTCGCAAGTGATCTGGATTATTATGGTACTAAAACATTTGACTTTGATTATGATGCATTATGATAGATGACATGATGTTTTACTGCATTGACATAGACAGGTGCTATTGACTCAGTTTTACTGAGTGTGCAGGGTTTTGGACCTTGAGGATGCAGAGGCATCGATGGAACCCCTTGGACTCCAGATCGAGTCAGGGAGTGTGCTATTGGGGTTTGATTGATTTACTGTGATTTATTACATTTGATTGGATGATATGATGTGGACATGTCTGACATGATTGTTGATGATGCAGGCTGATGATAGCTTGCCGACCAGACTCACATATGGAGTAAAGGGGTCCCACACACATGACTACCAGAGAGGTTGAGGGAGAGGTGTGGACAATAGCCCTGCCACAACCTACTAGAATTCTTGCCATGGCTCAAACTATAGGTTAACGATTACCTAGTTTGAGAGGAACCACGATGCCGCGAGGGCAGACTGCGACAGTCGCTCGTGATGATTTTAAGGAGCATGCAATAAGGCAGGGGCCTTATTCCTTAGAAGCCCTTAGTCTCCCACAAGTTCACCTGGTGGCATATTGACTCCGGAAGTTATTGATGTCTACCAATCAATCAAGAGGCGAGTGGCACCCTTGGAGCACGTGGTGCATCCTGAAGGGCACGTCGCGGAAAAGAAACACAAGAGGCAAGTGGCACCCTTGGAGCACGTGGTGCATCCTGAAGGGCATGCCACGCAAAAGAAACACTAGAGGCAAGTGGCACCCTTGGAGAACGTAGTGTGTCCTGAAGGGCACGTCGCGATGATGGTGATAAAGGAACAAACCTAGACAGCCCTAAGATAATTAAAACGTTAAGAATTTTTAAAAAACAACTTCCCTAAATAAATGTCGCCCAGTTCAGAATCAGTGGATTTAGATTGTAAAGAAGAATTTAATTATTTAACTTGTGAAAGTGTAAAAGATATTAAATTATTAATAAAAATAAAAAGAGGTTAATTTGTGCAGCTGCCATTTTTAGCTCTAATAAAAAGGTAAAAGAAGGGAATAATAAAAATTAGGAAACTTATCGTAAAAATCGAGGTCAACATAGTAAAGAATCTGCAATTAAAAACCTTCTAAATTGAACTAAATTAGCAACTTCATTTAGGGAAAGTATTTAAAACCTGTAAGGGAAACTAAGGGACAACTAGGAGTAAATTTAGGAGTAACTCTAGGTGGGTGAGGGAAATAAGACAATTATTAATTTAAAGAAAATAATTATTGAAGGAAAGTGGGGGATGGACGACACTTGTACGAAGGAGAACTATTAGAAGATTTTAATTAAAACTTAAATTAAATGAGATTTAGGGAAAGTTTGGAAGTTCTAAAAGTCTATAAAAGAGAGGAAGGAGGAGGAAATAGGGGATCGACTGTTAGCATAAAGTTACGTTGTCGGATTTGTGACTTGACTAATTACTTGTGGGGAGTTGGGATTTCCAAGCTCGGATAGGAGTGGTAGCTCGGCCTTGCGAGGCGAGCTGGGAGCTAGACGTACCATCTGGATAGTGTGTGGCTCCTTTGTGGATCGGGGGGCTAAGGGGGAAGCAGAGTACTCGTAGCGTTGGCTGGGAGGTACCGGTGTGGTCTCGACGATCGACAAGCAGGATTTGTACGGAGCGTGCGAACGACACTCTGAGAAGACGAACGGGCAAAGGTACACCCTTCGATTGAATGATAGAGTGTGTAGGTTGTATGATTTAAATCTCTAGGTATATTGTTAGTGGTCATAAATGGTTTCATTGTGCAAGGAACCCGTCCCTCTAACCTGCTCGAGTTTGGATTAAATTTATATGTCCGAGCAATCTCCAGAAATTATGTGTCTAATAATTCTTATGACTGAAACTATATGCCTGAATTTCAAGACTGAATTTTCACATGTCTAAATCGATTCCTGGAATTTTAGGTTTAAATTTCTAAGTCTGTTTTAACATATCTGAGTCTTTGGGTAGAGCGAACACAATAGCAGTATTCACCTTCCACCATAACTGTCCGGGCGCATATGACTCTGTTGCCTCTTGAATGCTTGATTTTTAAAACTAAACTGATTTGTCCACTACAATTCCTGAAGTATATGTCCGAAATTGACTGAATCTACATGTATGTAATGCATTAAGGGATTGATCCGACTGCCGTGCACTTTAAGTTCAAAATTTATGCAATAAAATTTTATATAATGAAGAATTTATGCAGTGAAATTTTAAATAATGAAAATTTTCAAAATTTGTAATAAAAAATTTTAATGTAATTTTTATGTTTAAAAAATTACCTGGTGTAGTTTTGTATTTAGAACTGGTGATGATGCCCTTCCCGTACTCTGCAACCTTTTTTATTTTCACTGACTAATGTACTGGGCGAGTTACCTTGGGTCACTTCGCTCTCAGACCAAGTAGATTTCCTTGACTGTGGCCCTTCTCCCTTGCTGCTACAGTTTCTGGTTATAATCCAGAACCTCTCCTTTATAACAGTTTATCAAAATTTTTGAAAATTTCCTTCATTTCTAGCAACACCTCAGCGATAGTTGATGGACTGTGCTTTAGCAACAGTAGTTCCTCTCTCGGCGATCAAACTTTACCCATTCATAGATAAACTATTCACCGCCCTAATTGATTTCCCTTCTGCTTTAAACTTAAATGACTCGCGGATGGACAGTGACTCTACTGACCGTTGTCCCTTTTTGTAAGCCATCAATCGTGGTTTATTTGACTTTGCTGTAAACTAGACAGCGTTGGCCCCGTTAAATTCAACGAACTTGTAGCTAATCAGTAGCAGTCGATTGTAGTGATGTTAGCAACAACATGCCGCGTTCTTGCAACAACGGTGGTATAACCTTGATGGGATACCCTTGCCTTATGATCACTGGACGCGATTTCGCGCTGGAGGTGTTAAAAGTGGACAATGCCTGTGGCAGTCGCAGTGATTTGCTTTTATTTCCTAGCCTTGACCCATTTTTCTCTCTCGCCTCTTTTTCCCTCACGCCCAGACTAAACAGTAACGCTCAGCGTTATTCCCGG
>JASDQU010508994.1:19016-33162 GCA_032191745.1 Picea mariana | reverse complement strand
TAAACCCTACGGATCTAGATCACATTCTCACTCTTGCAGCAAGAGGATCTGGTATTCCACCATCACCACCCCCTTCATCTCCTTCTTCTTCTGGAGAAGAATCATCAGATGAAGGCAGTTCCTCATCTCCGCCTTCGACACCACCCACACCTATGGCCAATCCGAACAATCCCGCCAGACCTTGGCTCGATCAAGATGCAGTGGCCATACCTAGGCCCTAGCATCCTTTGCCTAAACATCTGGAGAAATAGCTCCCTAAATTTGACCCAGACTCCAAGCAGATTGTTGAGGATCATATCAAATAATTCATGCTATCCATTAGGCTCCGTAGTGTTGAACACGAAGACGTAGTATGTAGGCTTTTTCCCTACACCTTTGAAGGCAATGCCTCTACCTGTTACTTTGCCCAACAACCCCACACCATCGTCTCATGGGATAGATTCGAGTCTTGTTTCCTTGAGAAATTCGAAGACGACAAATCTCTTGAAGTTCTAGTCATAGAACTCTCTAGTTTAAAGATGAACCCCAAAGAAAATATAAAAGACTTTAATCAAAGGTTCTTGACATTAAATAATCGAATCCCCACGGACTCGATGGCTGCCGAAAATCTTATCGTCGCATATTAGACGAAAGTATTACATCAAAACATAGCCATTTGGGTAAAAAGGTCCAAGAAAGCCACAAGCCTTCGAAGAGGCGAGTCAAATCGAGAAAGATATTCTCAGCCTAAAAGACAATACCTGTAACGAGGCAGAGACTATTCCATCCTCCAAGAAGAAAATCGAAATCCTTCCTAGACCTCCCCAAAACAAAACTCAACCAGATAGTTCGGATCTAGAAAAATTACAAAAGGTCGTTCAAAAGTTGTTTAATCAAGTTATAGATTTGAAAAGATCGGCTAAAGAAGCTTCTTCAAGAAAAAGGCCTTACAAACCCCCTTTTAGAAAACCTTTTCCCACAAACCGGCCTAACTCAAATTCTGAAGGCTTAAACCTAGAAAGCTTACAATTCACTATTCAGACGATTATAGAAGCACATGATAGCTTGATTCCTCCTGAGATTCCTGAAGAAGTAGCTGAACAAGAAATAGTGGAAGAGGACGAATCCTCCCAAAACATTTTCGGACATTTTTCGGATAGCATTTTTCAAGCTAATTTTTCAAGCTATGGATTATCCTGGATTGAATGTATGGTACTTGTGTTGGTTTGGCATTTAGTTACTTCCTCTGGATAATCGTGACAAATCCTGCATTGTTATTGACTCCACTCAAATCGCATAGTGGCTCTCCTTATGATTAATAACTCAGTATTGTTTAATGGAGAGGGTCGTTGCCCCGATTCGAATTAATGCGTATGTATGCCTTGTCGTCACAGCGTGTAGGGTAAATTGGATTTATGACAGTGATGAATGGTTGGTTGATACACAGTCACTGGTGTTTTTGCACTAAATATTGTTCAGATGGCATTGTTCACAAATTTTTTATGTTGCTCACACATGTCGCATTGTGTGTGTGGTGTTTTCGCACATTGAAATAATAGTCATGGTAACTTTGGTTTTCTTTTGGGGCTGAATGATTATTGAACCAGATGACTGTAGAAACTATGTCCACCTTATCCTTATGATTGTTTGATTTTATAAGTTGAGGTTGCACAGCCTAGTCAATTGCAATTGGACTAAATCGAAGCAGTATCATATTAGCTTGATAGCTCAACTCAATGCGTTGAGTTATTGTTGTGACTCTGTGTTTGGTCTCGTAAAATGGAGATGTTGCATCATGGTGGTTTTGGTGGCTATGCACTGTGTATAGTATGGATATCTTGGTTTTTCACACTTAGGGATACTCACAGAATTTTAAGCATGTTTTTTCGTTGCATCCCGGTCATTTGTTGAGACAGGCTTGTTGCGGATACCTCGTCGTGTTGGATGGGTGGCCCAGATTTTTACAATCACATTAATTTTGGGCTTGCACAATGATGGGATTACACTTGCATGATTGAATTACTTGGTGCATATTTTGTGTTGGAATGGTGGTTGTTGCATGTTTAATTGTCAATTCGGGTTTTGGCATTTGATCTTGATTATTGGGTGACTGCCTATTTATATTTAAACGAATATCATTGCATTTAAAATGACAGATTAGATGGAAATAATGTTGTGACTTCATTGTTATTTTTTTGGAAACATGAATTGGAATATATTTGTTGATTAAAGTAATGTATGGGCAGTGGTTGTTTTTCAATGGTTTACATATTGGAAATGGGCATTGTTTGAAAATTGTTATAAAATGCAAAGTATGTAAATGAAGGGAACAAAGCCCCTTACAAATTGTGTGGAATACATACTGTCTTGTGGTAGCACTGTGTTGGATATCTGATTATGAACAGTGGACTAGTTAATTGCACAGGAATTGTTGGTGGTTGGTGCATCTCTTTTCGCAGCATATTTATGGATCACTTAATTAATCTCACGAACAGTAATCGTTTTTCTTCCCTTCCATGATTTCATTTTCCTCTAATTACAAATCCCATCACCTTCCCATATTCATTTTTCACTCCTTGTTCTGAGATTGATTATAGTCAAGAGAATTTCGATGTTAAAGTAGTTGAAAGTGGCAGTGCCTTGTGTGAATTACAAGTGATGTTTTATTGGTTTGTTTTATAGTTGATTGTTGTTGTCATTGAGCAGTAACCATGTATGTTTTCCCCTTCATTATATCATATTTTCTCTCAATACAAACCCCTCACATATCCCAGAACCATTTTTCACCCCTTGCTCATTGATTAACAGGAAAACAATTTGTATGGATTGGATTGCATGAGTCTGATACATTGTTGAGCCAAATTTATTTCATATTTTTAAGAGTTGTTATGTATGGTTATTTAAAATAATATTTGCTAATCAATCATGCATGCAGGGATGAGCTATTCAAATAAAAGGCTAAAAACAGAGGTCTATTACGCCTCTGTCAAAGAGAGGGACCAAAAGATGATAACATCAGCAAAGGAAAGATGGCCTCACAACTTGGAAATATGGATTTTGAGTTTTATTTATCTATTATTGATGACAGTTGACTTCAGGGATCTTTGGACAGCATTTTTTATTTTGGATATATGAGTATTATTTTTGGAATAATTTCAAAGTATCACGAACTAAATTGTCAAATGGAATATGTGGATGGGAGACACAAGGAAATGTGTTTTTCTTAACTAATGGTTATGCTATAATGGTTATGATTGTTATGAACTAAAGGGAGTCACAAGGGGTCCCACCTACTAGTTATTATTTATTTATGACCCTTATCTTAATTATTACTTTTCCCCCTAAACTAAAGTTAGTTGAGTCTTTTAATTAACTTAACTAATGAGTTGGTTCAACTACCTCAACCAATTTCAGTTGGTTAAATGCAAAAGTAAAGGGAGGAGCAAAGGGAGGATGGAAGCAGAAGCATACTAAGGTTTGCGCTTTGAGTTTATGTTGAGATAGTTCAATTTTCATTCATTCATATATTCATCACAGCCTAATTCTCTTTTATGATAGCAGGGTCTTATTGTAGAGAGAAATATTCAGGGTTGAATCAAATCATTCAGACACTTGTTCTTCAGAGGTGTTGATCTATCTTTTGATAGTCTGTGTAGACTTGTCTGTTTGTGAATTAATTTTCATGACTGATAAAGGCTATTGTGCGGAGTCGAGTGGGAAGCAATCTATGGCAAGTTGATCCAACTTTTAGAGTTCAGTTTTGGTTTTCTATCATAGGTCCTTTTGTATGTTCCATCGGGGATGTCTAAGTTTGACTTTGGTCCAAGATTTATGTATGAGATTTTGTAAAGAAAATGTCTCTCTGGTGAATTGGAATGAAATAAAGGATTTCTTTATGTCTCATTTGTCTTGATTATCATCTTGGTGTCTTTACTTATGTTCTTACATTTATTTCAGCAACTATTATATTCAAAAAATTACATAAAAAGTGAATTTCCAACAAGTTTTTTGTTGATAAAAGACTAGCCTAAGCACTCGTAATTAATATTTGTGAGTTAGGATGTTATTTTTGTTGGCTATAAACATAGGGTGATATTCCCGTCTACTTTGATTTAGCCAAGTAAAGTCTGAAAATGCTTGAGTAAGATCAATTCATATATTTTCCTCAACATTTATTTGGTGACCATACTGGGGAAATATAAAAAAAAATATCATTATCTTTATTTCCCTGGTTTCTTGTATGTTTACTTTGTATTTTTGTATTTATTGTTTATATGAGCTTCTTTTAAGTTTTTCTTTATTTGTTTTTTTCATGGCATTATCAAATCCTATCTTGCATGATCATGCATAGACCTAGTTTGAGCTCATTATCAATGGTTAGTTGTCCTCTTTTCAAGGGTAGCTTATGGGAATCTTCTCGGGACCATATTGATGGTTTCCTTAGCTTCTGTCAATCTATTGGAGTTTATGATATACATCGGAACTAGGTGATGAGCCCGCTCAATTACACCGGATCGTTGATATCGTCGAAGCTCACCTTCGACGAGCACAGGAGGAAACATCCCAAGCCACCCATGCTTTAGCAAAAGTCCAGAAAGACCTTAAGGACCAAAGAAGTGTTGTAGAAAAGGAAAAGCTCGCTCTACAAGCGAAATGGGATGAAGAAAAAGCAGAATTACAACAAAACAAGGAACAGTTGCTCGTCGAGCAACTTAAAGTTAAGGAAAGGGTCAAAAGAGCAATTCGCTCTATGACAATCGTCGAAGTACAAACCGAGGAACAAGTCCCACAGCAGGTGAGACAACTGGAAGAGGTAATCCAGAAGCTACGGCAATGCATTGCCGACTTAGAGCTCCGCGCAGTATCAAAAACCCCACAGGAGATAAGGAACCAAAGAGAAGCAGCTACCCGCAGCGCAGTGGACGGATTAAAAGATCTTGCCTTGGAGTGCAAGCAACCAAGTAACCAGAGTGACCAGACATATGAAAACCTTACATAGAATCCAAAACTATAGGCGCTGGAGCCGCAACTCTAGGAAATAAAACAGCATGTGGATACACTGCAGGCGCAGCTAAAGGCCCTATCAGCTATAGATAGAATGAAAAGGTCTCATGAACAACACACAGCTTAGCATCAGATCCATATGCTTCAAAGAAAATTGATGGAAGTCACTCAACGACTTCAACACATGCAAGACAAGGCATGTCTGTTGTTTATAGTGGTCGAGAGTCAAGGAGTAGAGCTAGAACAGGTCGTTCTCACAGCAGAACAACAAATGGAAGGACCAGTGAACGACGCAGTGATCCAGGAGTTCAATGAGAAAGAGGCTACAGCAAAGCAACAAGTTGAAGTAGCTTGGGCCAAGCTCAAAGTGTTCAAGGTATAATTGCTCAAACCAGAGTGACTCGGGACGAGTCACGGGTGAGTGTTGGGGGCATGTTGGCCCTTGACCAAGTTTTGGGAGTTTCTTGGTCACATGGACCTATTTTGGGACTTAGACACCCTGTCAAAGGTGAAGTGCAAGACAAAGCAGAGATCATGGGATCTCGGCCCCTTTTGGGCCCCTTTTTGGGTTTTTGGGATAATGTAACAGGAAAGGGATGTCGGCCCATGGGTTTACCCATGTTTAGGCCTATTTTGTAATATATAAATAGATGTTAAGGCTAGATAGAAAAGGGAGGTGTTCATTTATGTGATGTTGTATGAAGGGCTAAGTGCTAGATCTACATGCTATGTGTCGACTGTGTGAAACTTGCAGAGCTAAGTGTAAGTCATTGTAAGAAGTGGTAGAAGGCTAAGTGTTGTAACGCAAGGAAGAAATATCTAGTGAGTTGCGCAGATCTTCTGTCCTGTGCGGAGTAAGGGTTTTGATGCTTTGTGATTGTAACCGATTGAAGACACTAATAAAAAAGAAGAGTTGGTGGATGTAGCCCCAGGGAGGGGGTGAACCACATAAACACTATGTCATGTGCTTTGTGTTTTGTCTTATTGTGTTCATATGTTGATGGCTAAGTGCTTAGATATGATTAGATAGATCTACTTCTGCTTTGTGCTTATGATAATGTATAGGATGTTAGATCTGGTACTTATGAACCTGTTAAGTGCCCGATCTATTAGATCTGACCTACCTATTGATGCTAAGTGATTAATATCTGTGTGAATCTGCGAAGCTCTGTTTTACCCAGCGAAGTGGTTATTGGTCACATATTAAGGAACTAAAGGTGTTAATTGCTCTACTAAGATGTATAATCACATATCTGTATCCCAGCTAAGGTTGCATACACTTGAGTCCTGCAACCGCCCCTGCCTCTACCTCGGGTGAGACTTCATCTACTTCGCAGGTGTTGTTGAAAGGGCCGGTAGTTAGGGTTTTGTTGGTGTGCTCTTGTAGCGTTGAACCCTAGGTCTGCCCCTGTACCAACAATTAATAATATGGATATGGTATATTTGGATGGATAGGAGGCTGGTGGCACATTTGACAAGGTAATGGTGCTATTGGTTATGTGAATGGTTTAATTATATGGGACTTGAATTATGTTATGGCATAAGTCGCGCCATTGGTTTTTAATATGGTGATGGTCTCGATACATGGGTTGATGGATGGTGTTAATGGAGGACCCGTTGGCATGTACTATTGAATTAATGTATTGTTGGTGGAGGCGACGTGCATTTACTGCACATCACCTTTACTCCTCCCGTTGGCCGCCACCCTAGTCGGGCTATTGTTCGACCTTGCTGCTATGGTTATGCTTTGAATTCTTAGCAGGGAGGAACCGCTCAGCCAGCTAGCATTTTAAAGGAATTTTATTGCAGGTATGTCTTCTTTTGGCCATTCGTGACTCTGCTCTGGTTATGAAATAATTACTGGCTCTGGTGTATTCGTTTGTGTTTTCCTAAGTATTGCAATTGTGTAAATTTGTGTTCTTGAAATGAATGGTTCTTCCTGCCATGATATTGAATTCGTAGAAGTTATGGGTCATCCTGGGTGGTAACTCTCTGTTATCTTTGTTGGTTTAGTTGGAGGGCTCTTGTTTGGTCTTGGGTTGTATGGCTATCTTCACACTTTTGTCACTAAATCCAGTCTTTGGCTTTTATGGATTTAATTAGTTGAAGGAACTCTGTGTCGTTTTGTTTTGTTCGCTTGGGCATTGGTTGATTGCACCACTAGGGGTCGTGAAAGGAGGTTCCTGCTCTTTCTCAACCCTGTCTTCATTCCTGCATTGTGATTATTCACTTGAAGAACATTAGGGTTATACCCTGCGTGCGTTAAATAAGATTGCCAGGCCATATTAGAGCTTCACCCTTTTGTTGTGGCCCCCTGTCATGGATTTGTTACCTGTCCATGAATGAGTCTCTCTATGTATACATCGTTGGCCTCAGGTTTCCACCATTATAAGAGTGGCTCTGCTCTCCCTCGTTGGCTATAGAGAAAACCCTTAACCCTCCATACTAGAGCTTTATAGAGAAGATTGTCGGGCCTGTCAAGTTGGCTATGGATTATCCTGGATTGAATGTATGGTAGTCGTGTTGGTTTGGAATTTATTTACTGCCTCTAAATAATCGTGACAAATCCTGCATTGTTATTGACTCCACTCAAATCGTACAGTTTCTCTCCTTATGATTAATAACTCAGTATTGTTTAATGGAGAGGGTCGTTGCCCTGATTCAAATTAATGTGTATGTATGCGTTGTCGTCACAGCTTGTAGGGTAAATTGACTTTACGACAGTGATGAATGGTTGGTTGATACATAGTCACTGGTGTTTCTGCAATAAATATTGTTCAGATGGCATTGTTCACAAATGTTTGATGTTTCTCACACATGTCACATTGTGTGTATGGTGTTTTCGCACAATGAACTAATAGTCATGGTAACTGTGGTTTTCTTTTGGGGTCGAATGATTATTGAACCAGATGACTGTAGAAACTATGTCCACCTTATCCTTATGATTGTTCAATTGTATAAGTTGAGGTTTCACAGCCTAGTTGATTGCAGTTGGACTAAATCAAAGCAATATCGTATTAGATTGATAGCTCAACTCGATGCGTTGAGTTATTGTTGTGACTATGTGTTTGGTTTCGTAAAATGGAGATGTTGCATCATGGTGGTTTTGGTGGCTGTGCACTGTGTATAGTATGGATAGCTTGGGTTTTCACACTCGGGGATACTCACAGAATTTTAAGCATGTTTTTTCGTTGCATCCCGATCATTTGTTGAGACAAGCTTGTTGCAGATGCCTCATCGTGTTGGATGGGTGGCCCAGATTTTTACAGTCACATTAATTTTGGGCTTGCACAGTGATGGTATTACACTTGCATGATTGAATTACTTGGCACATATTTTGTGTTGGAATGGTGGTTGTTGCATGTTTAATTGTCAATTCGGGTTTTGGCATTTGATCTTGATTATTGGGTGACTGCCTATTTATATTTAAATGAATATCATTGCATTTAAAATGACAAATCAGATGGCAGTAATATTGTGACTTCATTGTAATTTTCTTGGAAACATGAATTGGAATATATTTGTTGATTAAAGTAATGTATGGGCAGTGGTTGTTTTTCGATGGTTTACAAATTTGAAATGGGTACTGTTTGAAAATTGTTATAAAATGCAAAGCATGTAAATGAAGGGAACAAAGCCCCTTACAAATTGTGTGGAATACATATTGTCTTGTGGTAGCACTATGTTGGATATCTCATTATGAACAGTGGACTAGTTAATTGCACAGGAATTGTTGGTGGTTGGTGCATTTCTTTTTGCAGCATGTTTATGGATCACTTAATTAATCTCACGAACAGTAATCATTTTTCTTCCCTTCCATGATTTCATTTTCTGCTAATTACAAATCCCATCACCTTCCCATATTCATTTTCACTCCTTGTTCTGAGATTGATTACAGTCAAGAGAATTTTGGTGTTAAAGACGTTGAAAGTGGCAGTGCCTTGTGTGAATTACAAGTGATGTTTTATTGGTTTGTTTTATAGTTGATTGTTGTTGTCATTGAGAAGTAACCATGTCCTTTTTCCCCTTCATTATATCATATTTTCGCTCAATACAAACCCCTCACATATCCCAGAACCCTTTTTCACCCCCTGCTCATTAATTAACAGGAAAAGAATTTGTATGGATTGGATTGCATGAGTCTGATACATTGTTGAGCCAAATTTATTTCATATTTTTAAGAGTTGTCATGTATGGTTATTTAAAAGAATATTTGTTAATCAATCATGCATGTGGGGATGAAGGCTAAAAACAGAGGTCTATTACGCCTCTGTCAAAGAGACGGACCAAAAGATGATAGCATCAGCAAAGGAAAGATGGCCTCACAACTGGGAAATATGGCTTTTGAGTTTTATTTATCTATTATTGATGATAGTTGACTTCAGGGATCTTTGGACAGCATGTTTTATTTTGGATATATGAGTATTATTTTTGGAATAATTTCAAAGTATCACGAACTAAATTGTCAAATGGAATATGTGGATGGGAGACACAAGGAGATGTGTTTTTCTTAACTAATGGTTATGCTATAATGGTTATGATTGTTATGAACTAAAGGGAGTCACAAGGGGTCCCACCTACTAGTTATTATTTATTTATGACCCTTATCTTAATTATTACTTTTCCCCCTAADCTAAAGTTAGTTGAGTCTTTTAATTAACTTAACTAATGAGTTGGTTCAACTGCCTCAACCAATTCTAATTGGTTAAATGCAAAAGTAAAGGGAGGAACAAAGGGAGGATGGAAGCAGAAGCATATTAAGGTTCGCTCTTTGAGTTTGTGTTGAGATAGTTCAGTTTTCATTCATTCATATATTCATCACAGCCTAATTCTCTTTTATGATAGCAAGGTCTTATTGTAGACAGCAATATTCAGGGTGGAATCAAATCATTTGTTCTTCAAAGGTGTTGATCTATCTTGGATAGTCTGTGTAGACTTGTATGTTTGTGAATTAATTTTCATGACTAATAAAGGCTATTGTGCAGAGTCGAGTGGGCAGCAATCTGTGGCAAGTTGATCCATCTTTTGGAGTTCAGTTTTGGTTTTCTATCAGAGGTCCTTTTGTATGTTCCATCGAGGATGTCTAAGTTTGACTTTGGTCCAAGATTTATGTATGAGATTTTGTAAAGAAAATGACTCTTTGGTGAATTGGAATGAAATAAAGAATTGTTTTATGTCTCATCTATCTTTATTATCATCTTAGTGTATTTAATTTTGTTCTTAAATTTATTTTAGCAACTGTTATATTCAGAAAATTACATAAAAAGTGAAGTTCCAGCCAGCTTTTTGTTGATAAAAGACTAGCCTAAGCACTGGTAATTAATACTTGTGAGTTAGAATGTTATTTTTGTTGGCTATAAACATAGGGTGATATTCTCGTCTACTTTGGTTTAGCCAAGTAAACTCTGAAAATGCTTGAGTAAGATCAATTCATATATTTTCCTCAACAGACATGTTGCTCCAAATCTCAACAGCAAGTCACCCCCGAGTTGAGGCTAGTAATCCAAAAAAAAGGGTGGTCTCTCATTGTCCACTCACAACTCATAAACTTGCAACGCATTAATTTTCTCTTACAGTTATCCCGATTTTCCATCATCTCTCTATTAATGTTTATGCCATTATTATAGTTCTTTTCATTTCAATAGATAATAGCAACATAAAGACAAGATCACTAAGAAATACACAATCACAAGAGACACGGCATTTATCCTGGGAAACCCTCTAGGGGAAGAAAACCTAACAAAACTTCCTTATTATAAATTACCAATACAATGCCAAGAGATAACTCAAGCTAATACAGAAGATCCTCTCCAAAAGATGTGCCAGTATCTCTCTCTCTCTTCTCCAACTGCAATTCTGAAACTTGTCTCTCAACGAGCAAGTGAGGTGTGTGTCTAAGTGAGGCGTTGACCTCTTTATTTATACAAGACTGGCACGTGTGAAGTGTCTCTTCACTAGCAGGGCCGACTTCTCAATCTGGGTGGTTATAAGCACCTTTAACATATTATGGGGCCTCTTTAATATATGTTGGGGCCAACTCTTATTCTGCCTATTATAATTATTATTTGACCAATCTGCAAAAGGGGATTTGGTCCTATTACAATAACCGACATGATCAATCCACAATGGGGATTGATCCAATGAATAATATATCAAATAATAATAAGAATACACTTTGTTGTTACATTATTTCAACACTCTCATCCTTTCAACCTGCCCAACCCAAGGAATGTACCCCTTCATTGATCTCAGCCCCACAGGCATCCCATTTTTTATCAAGGTCTCTTTGGCATAGGTACCCAGGAATCTCTCAACTGGGAACTCACTGCTAGGAAAACTACCAGCAAAATAACAACAAACACTTCTTGATTTAATGCAACTCACACAAGAGTTAACTCTTCAAGCCTGACAACCTAGTTCTTCAATCTTTAGCTCCAAAATGCTCCAAATACGCCCCANCGAAACTTGTCTCTCAATGAGCAAGTGAGGTGTGTGTCTAAGTGAGGCGTTGGCCTCTTTATTTATACAAGACTGGCACGTGTGAAGTGTCTCTTCACTGGCAGGGCCGAATTCTCAATCTGGGTGGTTATAACCACCTTTAATATATTATGGGGCCTCGTTAATATCTGTTGGGTCCGACTTCTTATTCTGCCTATTATAATTATCATTTGACCAATCCGCAAAAGGGGATTTGGTTCTATTACAATAACTGACATGATCAATCCACAATGGGGATTGATCCAATGAATAATATATCGAATAATAATAAGAATACACTTTGCAATTACATTATTTCAACACTCTCATCCTCTCAACATGCCCAACCCAAGGAATGTACCCCTTCATTGATCTCAGCCCCACGGGCATCCCATTTTTTATCAAGGTCTCTCTGGCATAGCTAACCAGAAATCTCTCAACTGGGAACTCACTGCTAGGAAAACTACCAGAAAAATAACAACAAACACTTCTTGATTTAATGCAACTCACACAGGGGTTAAATCTTCAAGCCTGACAACCTAGTTCTTCAATCTTTAGCTCCAAAATGCTCCAAATATGCCCCAACATACTCTAGAATTCGCCCTCCATGGTTGCACCAGCTCCAAGCTCTCTTTCTTTCTCTCTACTTGTTGCTCATGCAAAAACATTGACTCACTAAAATTGTTGTCCCAACCCATATGAATTTCCTCCCTTTGGCTTGCCTTTATTGACTCACACACTTCCCCAAGCTGATTAAACTCAACCCCCATGCTCCCAATAACTATGGGATGTGACTTCTCACACCCACCCTCTTACATGTATTCAATGGTTGGCTTTGGGAACACTCAATCAAAATTTAGAAGGTTCATATACCAATAGCAAATTTGGGAAAATGGGTTGGATTGATATACATGGGTAATTTCTTCTTGGTCCCCCTCTTAGGCATTTCTCTTAGACCCTCCCCTCTCTTGTGGATTAATTCAACCCCCATATCTGTCCATGTCTCCTTAGCAGTTGGTATCAAATTTTATTATTAAAACATAGAAATACAATTCTCATATACATCGCTTTGGTCTTAGCCACACATTATATTTACAGTAAACATTAATTAAACTAGGGATTATAGTGGGGATGTTACAATATGGATGCATTGCTATGCTGGTATGAATACTTCAAATGAATCATTTTGTGTTTGTAGTAGGGTTTTAGTGTTTTGTTTGTAGGAGGGTTCCTTCTCATATTGGGAGGTTATTTCTACATGGTTTGGACAAGGGTTTTCACTCAGTTTGGAAGGTAGTTTCAACACGATTTGGATGAGGGTTTTTGGTTTGTTTGTTGGGTTCCATCTCTACCAATTAAAGAGGTATCTATATTTGAGCTTGATAAATGGTAAATAGTGATTGTTTTGTAACATAATATTTATTCCAAATCTTTCTTGCAAATTTACATGACTAAATTGTGTGCTTATTGTTTCTTTTCAGAACCAATAACAAAGACCATGAAAATTACCATCTATTAGGATCATTTTGTCAAGGCTATGCATATTCCTTGGTATGGAACCAATCAGAAGAGACGTGAATGTTAAAGAAAATGCAACGATTTTTATATAATATGAAGCCATCGTACAAAGCATCTTTGCAGCAAATTATGATTGTTTCCTTTACTAATGATAGTTACTATGCCCATGTTACAGGTGAAGAAAGGAAGGTAGAATTTTACAAATCCATCTTTAGAGATGGAAAATCGATTTCAGATTTTATTTTATTTTAAGTTAAAAAAAAATAGTGGAAAAGCACCCATAGTTTTCTTCACCTATCCCTATAATAAATCTGTAATCATAAAAATTGCATTTAGTTATAATAGAATCATAATAAACTATTTTTATTGATGTTGCATCAATCAAGATATCACTAGGATAACCAATATTTGGTTCTATATCAATTGGTGGTGGATGCAAGCAAAGTCCTTGATATCCAGGTATCTTTTAGGCGGCTCAAAATCCTCTTTCCTGGGATTCATCTATCAAGAAGCAGGTAGCAAAGGCATGCAAAATATGATCACATGTGTCATAAACCAATCATATCATCAGTGATGGAGGCACCACCCGTGACTAAGGAATCAAAAAATGTAGCTAAAGGCACTGCCAACCACCACCATTAGAAACAAGGGTGGAGGCTCTTTAAGTAGTGGGGAAGACGGCCACATTTGGGGTTAAAGAACGGTAAAAGCTCACATCTCACCTAAAACAAAGTTATCGAGACAATGAACATGTAGAAACGAGATGACACATGTCAAAACAGCCTCCATATGAGGCTAAATAAGACCTTAAACATAAAACTTTGGATAAAAAATGAAGTTTGTTAAAACTTTGGTTAAAATGTCTTGGATTGTCTGTGGGACTAATGGAAAATGGCAAACCGATTCAAATACTAAATAAGACCTCAACCCATTCACACTTACGATAAAACATGAAACAATCTTAAGAAATCGTCAATGTTTAATAAAACTTTGGTTAAAACCTACATCTTGGACTATGTGAGGAACTAATGTAAAATAAAAAAAAACAATTGCTATAATCCATGGCTTGGGAGTGTTAAGGTCCTAACCCGCACATAGGTATATCAATGTATTCGGATGTAATAAAGGTCAATATTAATAAGACCTTTCAATAAAATAGAATAAGGCG
>JASDQU010508994.1:8314-18966 GCA_032191745.1 Picea mariana | reverse complement strand
TTACATGTATTCAATGATTGGCTTTGGCAACACTCAATCAAAATTTAGAAGGTTCATATACCAATAGAAAATTTAGGAAAATGGGTTGGATTGATATACATGGGTAATTTCTTCTTGGTCCCCCTCTTAGGCATTTCTCTTAGACCCTCCCCTCTCTTGTGGATTAATTCAACCCATTTTCCTAAATTTTCTATTGGTATATGAACCTTCTAAATTTTGATTGAGTGTTGCCCACTAAAATTGTTGTCCCAACCCATATGAATTTCCTCCCTTTGGCTTGCCTTTATTGACTCACACACTTCTCCAAGCTGATTAAACTTAACCCCCATGCTCCCAATAACTATGGGATGTGACTTCTCACACCCACCTCTTACATGTATTCAATGATTGGCTTTGGCAACACTCAATCAAAATTTAGAAGGTTCATATACCAATAGAAAATTTAGGAAAATGGGTTGGATTGATATACATGGGTAATTTCTTCTTGGTCCCCCTCTTAGGCATTTCTCTTAGACCCTCCCCTCTCTTGTGGATTAATTCAACCCCCATCTCTGTCCATGTCTCCTTAGCAGTTGGTATCACATTTTATTATTAAAACATAGAAATACAATTCGCATATACATCACTTTGGTCTTAGCCACACATTATATTTACAGTAAGCATTAATTAAATTGGGGATTATAGTGGGGATGTTACAATATGGATGTGTTGTTATGCTGGTATGAATACTTCAAATGAACCATTTTGTGTTTGTAGTAGGGTTTTAGTGTTTTGATTGTAGGAGGGTTCCTTCTCATATTGGAAGGTTATTTCTACATGGTTTGGACAAGGGTTTTCACTCAGTTTGGAAGGCAGTTTCAACACGATTTGGATGAGGGTTTTTGGTTTGATTGTTGGGTTCCATCTCTGCCAATTAAAGAGGTATCTATCTTTGAGCTTGATAAATGGTAAATAGTGATTGTGTTGTAACATAATATTTATTCCAAATCTTTCTTCCAAATTTACATGACTAAATTGTGTGCTTACTGTTTCTTTTCAAAACCAATAACAAAGACCATGAAAATTACCATCTATTAGGCTCATTTTGGCAAGGCTATGCATAATCCTTGGTATGGAACCAATCAGGAGAGACGTGAATGTTAAATAAAATGCAACGATTTTTATATAATATGAATCCATCATACAAAGCATCTTTGCAGCAAATTATGATTGTTTCCTTTACTAATGATAGTTACTATGCCCATGGTATAGGTAAAGAAAGGAAGACAGAATTTTACAAATCCATCTTTAGAGATGGAAAATCGAATTTAGATTTTATTTTATTTTAAGTTAAAAAAAATAGTGGAAAAGCACCCATAGTTTTCTTCACCTATCCCTGTAATAAATCTATAATCATAAAAATTGCAATTAGTTATAATAGAATCATAATAAACTATTTTTATTGATGTTGCATCAATCAATATATCACTAGGCTAACCAATATTCGGTTCTGTATCAATTGGTGGTGGATGCAGGAAAAGTCCTTGATATCCAAGTATCTTTTAGGCGGCTCAAAATCCTCTCTCCTGGGATTCATCTATCAAGAAGCAGGTAGCAGAGGCATGCAAAATATGAGCACGTGTGTCATAACACAATCATAGCATCAGTGATGGAGGCACCACCCGTGACTAAGGAATCAAAAAATGTAGCTAAAGGCACTGCCAACCACCACCATTAGAAGCAAGGGTGGAGGCGCTTTAAGTAGTGGGGAAGACAGATGCGTTTGGGGTTAAAGAACGGTAAAAGCTCACATCTCACCTAAAACAAAGTTATCGAGACACTGAACATGTAGAAACGAGATGACACATGTCAAAACAGCCTCCATATGAGGCCAAATAAGACCTTAAACATAAAACTTTGGATAAAAAATGAAGTTTGTTAAAACTTTGGTTAAAATGTCTTGGATTTTCTATGGGACTAATGGAAAATGGAAAACCAATTCATATACTAAATAAGATCTCAACGCGTTCACACTTACGATAAAACATGAAACAATCTTAAGAAATTGTCAATGTTTAATAAAACTTTGGTTAAAACCTACGTCTTGGACTACGTGTGGAACTAATGTAAAATAAAAAAAAACAATTGCTATAATCCATGGATTGGGAGGGACTAATAATAAATTAAAATTGAGGTACAATTATAAATAAGAACCATAATTCTTCATAAGCATGTGTATATGTATATTTAGATTATGATTATATTTAATATTAAAATAAAATATAATTCAAAATATATTTATTATTAAAGCTAAAACTTATTTATAATTAAAGTAAAAAAATAGTTGAAATTAATATTAAGCTATGAATAAACTCTAAACGGTAATAATAACTTGGAGGAAGTGACTCTATTCAAATATTTCAAAATAGATTTTCATCACAAGATCAGTTAGAACTATAGCATTGAAAAAAGGATAAATGAAGGGTGGAAAGTTTATTATGGATTTGAAAAGGTCCATTGGGTTTGGCTTGGGTGGTTGGGAGGAATGATGTTATCCTCCCCACCTAGGTTCAAGTTCCGCAAGTGATATATTGAGCTCTTAATGAGTATATTATTATAATGGTTTCGACTCTTGTTGTTGAATCACCTTGTGTCTTGAATATTCTAGAGTTTACCCTCGGTACCATCCTCTAAATGAGGGGAAGTACTGAGGGGTTTTCCCCAAGATTTCTAACTTGGAAAAAAATTATGGATTTGAAAAGAGTTGTAAATTAATGGAACTTTGGCTTTGGGATAAGAAAAAACTCCCCTTTGAGACTCATTTTACTCATGTTATCTTATATGGTTGTAAATTTTGTGGTTGCAACATCTCTAGAGAATCGTAGAGAAAGACAAAACAAGTACAAAAGTGTTTCATAACTTATAATCTTAAAATTAAAGGCAATACACCCTATCATATTCTCCTCATAGAAGTGAGTCTTTTCGATCTAAGGAATGCTCATAGAGATATAGAAGGATCTAGAACACTCACAAAGGTCCCACGGGATCCATAAAAGCTCAAAATTTAACTGTCTCAAAATCTCTCAAAAACGACATCAAGCGTAGAGCTCGGCGATAGCTTTCCAACGACGCAAAAATCGTTGCAAATGGAGTTCGTATGCAGAATTTATGGCAAGTAAAATTTTGAGTCCAACTAAGGAAAATGGAAAAAATTCAAAGGTGACATGTGTCACCACTGCGAGGGTGACACATGGCACATGACTGTATGACCATATGACCGTACTAGTGACATGGCATGATCGGTTGGCAGGTGACTGGGCAGATCGTATAAGTCCACGTGGACTAATCAATTGTTGACAAGTGGCAAGGGATAGCTAATGAGAGGTTGTGACATGGCAGCCTCCCATTGGCCTATATCGATCTGGTTTATCAAAAATTATGGAGTCGATGGGATTGAATCCACGACCTCTATAACCTCGAAAATTCTTAACAAAGCCTCCATTGCCAATGTGCCAGACTAGTAGTTCTTTACTATTATGGCACGGATTAAATTTAAAATTGGTTTAAGTTTTAGTTGGAGGACAAGGGGGCCAAGGGATAAGCCCCCAGCCCTTGGCTATTATGTTATGCATACGACTACACTCCAGCAATTTTGGGGGCTAACTAAATCTATGCAACCATAAACATAGTTATACAATATATTAAACATATAGTTATAACGATATAACAAACAAAACTAATATATGCGCATGGTGGAGGATTGAACCTGGAACCTTTGAGTTATATCTTGGAGTTCTAACCACCACACCACACAAACCTCTTGTTATATAAATGCTCCAACAAATATTTAATATGATGTCGGAAGGTGCGGGTGGAGGTTTGGGCCTGCACCCTATTTGTTGGGAACGGATCCCAAGACTTGCACACATCCCAATGTGAATAGATCCCAAAGTATGCATAGATCTCAAGGTATGGTACAGTACAGACTACATAGAAGTGTGTGTCGAGATTGCACAAGTTTATGTGTTGCATGGAAAAGCATGCCATAAGCTATAGTGTCCACACCTAGGCAATTTTATACTCGTTGGATTCGTTTTTTCGTGAAGATCATGAATTTGAAATATGTTTTGTGATCGGAGGTCNCAGAAGTGTGTGTCGAGATTGCACAAGTTTATGTGTTGCATGGAAAAGCATGCCATAAGCTATAGTGTCCACACCTAGGCAATTTTATACTCGTTGGATTCGTTTTTTCGTGAAGATCATGAATTTGAAATATGTTTTGTGATCGGAGGTCATTTGTAAAATGTCTTAGTCCATATTGTCATTAATGAGATTTTTGTGCATTGTTTTGCATGTCAAAGAGGGTGTAATTGAGCTTGTTCGGAATTTGGTCGACTTTATAGTCAAATTTCTCAGAATTTCGCAAGGATTTCAATGGTGAACTCTTTTTCTTGTTTTGAGTAGTGGAATTAAAGAGAGTCCATTAAATTAGCTTTTTGCAAGCCCATATTGTAATGTAATTTGGTATTTTGAGATGATGGAGAATAGTCATACTATCTAAAGGGACTTTGAGGATGAAGTGATATGTCATCCATATATGTAATTTGATTTCTTTTATTTTATGTTGTGTCATCTCATCATTCTTCAAGTTATTTGTTAGTATTAATGAAGTTTATGGACAAGTAAGCATATTCACATGTGTTTTTGCAAATAGTCAAGCGATCACTTATATTCTGGATCTGATCTTATTTTTATGTGTAATTAAGAGTTATTTTTAGATCTAAGGATTTTTTGGATCAAGTTGGTATCAAAGTGAGGTTTTGACATGTATTTTCAAGTGAATGCTTACAAGGTCCAAGTCCAAGCAAGGTGAAGGCACACTTGAAGAATTTAATCCTGAGATTGAACGTGTATTTCGAAGGAAAGAAATGGAGCATGAATATGTTATTTCTAAGGCTGAAAAGGAGTTTCGAAAAATGTTCCTTTAGATGAAAACCATGGTTAAGGAGTTGTGGGAAGACCTAGAAAGACGAAGAGCAACTCCTCATAAAAATGAAGGTGGTCCAGTTGAAATAATGGTAAAAGTTGAAGGAGAAGGAGAAAGTGAAGAAACTCCAGTGTCTCCTTCATCCCCATCATCATCATCGTCACCATCTTCTTCTTCTGATGGAAGTGAACATTCTTCCCATAAGAGGAAAAGGCATTCTAAGAAGTCTTCTCGTTCTCATGATCTGCCTTTTTTAAGCTAGATGTAAAGTTTGGTTTGCCTACTTAGGATGGAGAGTTGAATGCATAGAATTTGGATAATTCGGTCAAACAGATTGAATTGTATTGCAGGGTACATAAAATCATACATGACACTTCAAAGATACAGTTGGCTACTCTTCGTCTAAGTGGCACAACTTTGATATGGTGGGAGAGTCGAACACAAGCTGATCTTATTCAACATGGTAAAATCATTTCTTCCTGAATTGAATTTGTTGTTGCATTAAGAAAGCAATTGTATCCATTAGCTAATATGAAAACATCAATGATTGCTTGGAAATACTTGAGACAAGGAAAAGGGAAAACTGATCAAGATTATACACGGAAGTTTAAGAGGAAGGAATTATCTTTGGGAATTCCATTACATACTCTTGAGACTCTTCTAAAGTATATTGGTGGTATGCATTCATATCTTCGCCATACTATATTGATGTTTAATCCTACTAATATTGACTAAGTATCAATACAAGCTACACATCTTGAAGCCAGCAAAGGAAAACATGTTGAGGATGTGTCAGAGGAGCAACATGAATTCGAAGAGCATTCAAAGGGAAAAGAGAAGAGTAAGAAGATAGTGATAGTGAAGAAGAATGAAGGGAAAAAACCTACAAGTTCTCAATGTGAGAAGAAAGGACATGATGAGAAGCATTATTGGAAGTTGCATTGAGAATTGAAGTTGAAATGGGCTCAGCCTAGAAAGGGTAAAAAGAAGACCAAGACCATGGTGCAGGATCTTCGATCTGATTCTAAGGATGAAACCAAGGTTACAGCTATGGGCATCAAAGGTAAATCTTTTGTTTCAAGTTTTAGTTTGTGTACTTCTACAAAGTTTAAAGTAATTCTTGATGGAAGGCAAAGAAAAGAATTGTTTCATTTATGAGTTATCTCAAAGCATACTAAGATCGATACACTTGTTGATAGTGGATCGCAAGTGAATCTTATTTCAGAGCAAGTTGTTTAAAAGTTGGGATTGGAAACTAGGCCTCATCCAAGACCGTATCCTTTGGGTTGGATTTGTGATAATTCTCAGGTATAGGTAACTAAGCAATGCAAGTTATGGTTTGTGATCACATCCAGTTTCGTTGATGAGGTAGAGTTACACGTGGTTCCACTTGAAATTTGCGGGATTGTTTTGGGAAGTCCATACTTGTATGATAGGAAGACCCTTTTCTACAGTGAACAAAACAAGTATCATCTTTTTAAGGATGGGATTGAGTTCATTGTGACAGCTCATCCGATGAAGACTAATTTGACAGTTGTCACTACATGGCACATGCTAGTTAATACTAGTATCCAAGATTCATATATATAGCCTATGGTTGAAAGTAACACAAGTCATTTGGTTGATGGTGTTCATGTTAAGAAAGGAAAATATGTTGATGGTTCATTCTCTTTCACATCTGTATATTCAGTTTTATTGTTCATATTATTACTAATCAGTGGAGTATGGTTGGCTACTGCAACAATGAATGGTAGAGTTTTTGAATCTAAGGGAATGTTTAACTTGGTCAATATTGTTGTTTCAGTCTTTGTTATCATTATGGTGAGTCAGGTGCTCGTTATCCAAGCAGGAAAGTTGGATGATACTGAACAAGTGAGGAGAAAGCATTCTCACTTCATTTTTGAATAATTCATACTTTTGGAGGTCCAAAATTTCTTCAATGGGGAGGTGTGATCCAGAGGATCTACACTCATAGAGGTCTAGGAGGATCCATAAAGCTCATAGAGGTCCCAGGGGATCCATAAAATCTCAAAATTTGATCGTCTCAAAATCTCTCAAAAATGACATCAAGTGTAGAGCTCGATGATAGCTTTCCAACAACGCAAAAATTACCACAAACAGAGTTTGTATGAAAAAGTTATGGCCAATCAAAGTTTGAGTCAAACTAGGGAAAATGGAAAAAATTCAAAGGTGACTCGTGTCACCACTGCAAGGGTGAAATGTGGCACATGACTATACAACCGTATCGGTGACATGGCATGATTGGTTGGCAGGTGACTAGGCAGATCGTACAAGTCTAGGTGGACTAATCAATTGTTGACAAGTGGCAAGGGATAACCAATGAGGTTGCCACGTGGCAGCCTCCCATTGACCTATATTGGTATGGTTTATAAAAAATTATGAATCGACGAGGGTCAAAATTGTGACCTCCATAATCTCCCAAAGTATTAACAAAGCCTCCATTGCCAATGTGCCACACTAGTAGTTCTTAACCTATTATGGCGCATATTAAATTTAAATTTGGTTTAAATTTTAGTTTGAGGGAAAAAGGGTTGAGGGTTAAGCCCCCAACCCCTGGTTATTATGTTATAAATACAACTACACTCCAACAATTCCGAGGGATAACTAAATATATGCAATTGTACACAGAGTTATACACTATATATAACATATAGTTATAACTATATAACAAACAAAACTAATATATGTACATGGTGGAGGATTGAACCCAAAAACTTTGGGTTATATTCTGGAGTTCCAACCACCACACCACACAAGCCTCTTGTTACGAAAAATGCTCCAACAAATATTTAATATGATGTCAAAAGTTGCGGGTGGAGGTTTGGGTCTATGCCCTATTTAAAGGGCATGGGTCCCAAGATTTGCACACATCCCAATGTGCATGGGTCCCAAGACTTGCACACATCCCAATGTGCATGGATCCCAAAGTATGCACAAATCTTGAGGTATGGTACACTATGGACTGCATAGAAGTGTGTACCAAGATTGCATAAGTTTATGTGTTGCATGGAAAAGTGTGTCATAAGGTATATTGTCCACACCTGAGCAAGTTTATACTTGTTGGATTCATTTTTCTGCAAGGATCATGAATTTGAAGTATGTTTTGTGATCAGAGGTCATTTGTAAAATGCCTTAGTTCATATTGTCATTAATGAGCTTTTAGCACATTTTTTTACATACTGAAGAGGGTGTAATTGAGCTTGTTCAGAATTTGGTCGACTTTATAGTCAAATTTCTCAAAATTTCGCAAGGATTCAATGGTGAACTCTTTTTCTTGTTTTGAGTAGTGGAATTAAAGAGAGTCCATTAAATTGGATTTTTTCGAGCCCATATTGTAATGTAATTTGGTATTTTTAGATGATGGAGAACAGTCATACTATCTAAATGGACTTTGAATATGAAGTGATATGTCATCCATATATGTAATTTGAGTTATTTTATTTTATGTTATGTCATCTCATCATTCTTCAAGTTATTCGCCAGTATTAATGAAGTTTATGGACAAGTAAGCATATTCACATGTGTTTTTGCAAATAGTCAAGTGATCATTTATATTCTGAATTTGGTCGAATGTTAAGTATCATTAAGAGTTATTTTTACATATAAGGATTTTTCGGATCATTCCCCCATTAAGAGCATGACAATTATGAATAGGTACTTAATGTATAAGAACAAGATAAAGAACATGGAAGGAAAGAGGCTTCCTAAGAGTTGCTTCAAAATCTAGACAAAACCACCTACGACTCAAGTGGGGTTGGCATAAAGATGGCAAGTATTTTCTAAATCATCGGGGTGTCGAGGAAGAGGTCACTCTACAAAATAACTATAATATTAAAAATATCATTACATCTAAATTTAAGGAGAAATTGTGGTGTGATTAAGAAATAGATAATAAGAGAAAATTAAGATACTACAAAGAGGTGATCAATCGTAATCTAGAAGATCAAAAGTATCTCTTTGTTTTAACTAGCATAAAGAAGAAAAACAACACTGCAAAAATAAGAACAATCTCTCATGAGCTCCATAGTGAAATAGGGCATTAGACAATTCCTAAAACGACACGGGTTGAAAGAATTTGTCATCTTTGTGACACTAAGACGCTTGAAGATGAATATCACTTTCTCTTAGAATCTCTTGTGTACACCCACATTAAATATCAATTTCAAAATATTTGTTACGATATCAACCTTCTTAACCTTTTAACTTGTCAAAATTATGGTGATTTAAGAATCCTTCTCTTAAAGCTTTTCAAACATAGAAATAAAATTTTAAAGCAAACCAAGTAATTCCTTACCTTTTTTAAAGGTCAAGTAACCCAATGTTGGTCTCAGTGGACGTTTTTTTTTAAGCTAAATACTGTATCTATCTTTTAACATTATATACAAAAAGGGATAGTTACAATTGTTCTTGGTAGAGGCATGCCTTAGGAGGAAATCAAAGCCTCTATCAGCAAAATATTATCATGTATGATCAGAGAGTTTATAGTATGCCATATATACATTGATATATGACCGGTAAAAAACACCCTATCTAACCTTAGGAGACTATCCATGGCAGACAAAAAAAAGAATAAGAAATATTGCAATCATCAAGTGATCTAAGAATGAGGACATTCCTCAATTGCTTTCTCTAGCAACCTGTCTTCCTCSTCRACCCCTTCCTGTKTTGTTATGAATGGCYGAGGATCATCCTTGATTTTGATTGGAWTGTCTTTAGATCCYACTRGAATAGACAATTCCTTTGCTTTATGTTTTCCCTTCTTCTCCTCTATTACTAAAGTCATAGAAATTCTAATCCCAAGCATTGCCCTGCATATAGCTTCAAACTTGCCTTCAAAGAGTTAGATTGCATGCAGTTTATCATAATTCTCTTCCTTTGTCTTCTCCAGGGCTTGAGCTATCATGGCCTTCACTATCCAATAAACCTCATCAACCCTAAAATACTTGGTCACCCTAGTTCTAGAATATCCTAGGTCTGTCACCTAACATTCTACATCATCTAGAAACTATGAATCAAATAAATTATGCCCTCTATCCCGAATTGATTTCTCCACCTCCTCAACCAGTGCTCTAGCTGAGACCAAACAATTTTCAAGATATAGGATTTTTGCCTCCGCGACCTCTTTTTTTTTCCTTGTTGACGATTGGGGCCTCTTCGAGGATGAGGCCTCTCGTGCCTTTTCCTCACCATTCCTCTTATGGCCTCTCCCCCATTTACCAAACTTGGGAGCCATCTCTACCAAATTGAAAACACTCCAAGCAGAAATTAGCACCCCCTGAAATGCCACCACCCACACAATGTGAAATAAGTAGGAATGAAGCCAATATCCTCTGCAACCCAATTGTCCACCTTCCTTCCTAGGCCTATCCATAGGCCAACTAGAGAAAAAACATCCAAGTACCAATCTACCAGGCTTAAATAAAAGGGTAACTCATCCACCCCCAACTACACAAAGGAAATGAACCCCAACACCAGAGCAACACAGTAAGGCAAGCAATTAGAAATACTTAGATTCAAAGTTGGTAGATGCCCAAGGAGCTTCACAGACCAATCTCCATACTTCCCTCTATCACCATACCAAGCACATTGCTAATACTTTGAGACCCCTCGTGATGCTTCATATATCCTAGTGTTCTTCTCGTCTCTGAGTCTATTGTCTATCATT
>JASDQU010508992.1:24457-34502 GCA_032191745.1 Picea mariana | reverse complement strand
TATTGGAAAAATGAATATTTCTCCCAAACCATGAAGAATTTGGTAAATCCACTCACAAAACACTTAATTGGATTCGTCCTAAGAATAACCCATGTCTAAGATTTGGCTTATTCATCACCATTTTCCCAAAAATCAAGCCAAAAGTTTGTTTCCTGGAAAATGATGTGAATGATAGAAATATTTGACTGAAGATATGGGATGCTTTGAAGAGGCCTGAGCATGATCTCAGGAGCATTAAACCATCTCATGGATTCTAAAAGAAAAACCCATGTTCCCCTTTTCTCTCTTGGATGGAGAAAATGGGAAAACCATCAAGCAAGATTTTAAAATTTCATTCCTAGAAATTCGAGTAGAGAGTTCATTTGATAATTTGATAATTTTGCTACTAGAAGTTAAAATTTCATGCAACAACAAGATTTACTTGAAATACAATTCTTCTACTGATAGATGAAGATCTCATGCAACATACATCGAATTGAGATTGAGGCGATGGGAGGCTTAACTAAGCTTGTGCAATTTTGAGAAATTCAAACATTTTGATGAGGTCAATTTATGTGCTAACACCGTCAACTTTTAATATATCACAACCTTTATATCACCATATATTGTATTCCAAAAACATTTGCAAATTCCTTTTGTATTATAATGAAATTCCAAAACTTGTTACCAAAACCATATACCAATAACATTTCCAAATTCCACTTTGAGAGTGCATACCATAATGTTTTTTTCCTTTCCATAATGCATTCATAATAGTTATGTCATAGTGCCAACACTTGTATGATATCATCATAGTCTTTATTCACAACGCTACCAAATAATCAAACATATATTGTTGCCATGTATCATGTATACATTTTTGCTCCAACTTTAAATGCCACATGTGATTTGAAGGATGGTCATTGGCCTTGTGTGACAAAATAATGATGTATATGTAGACCTATTTTGTAGTATGAGTCACCAACCTCTAAAATGCAATCAAAACCTTTATATATAACAAATTTGTGCATAGATGAAGATAATAAATTGCTAATGACATTCATGTGATAAATTGAATTATGAGCCATATATGCCATCAATCATTTGTGATACTTTTACTAGGGGACCTGTTGATCCACATTCATGGTCAATTTTTTACTTTCAGTTCACTATCCATAAAATTCTTCTTTTGTTCGTCACTTTCTTTTTTTCCCTTAGTCTTTTTCTCCTTTATTTATTTTTCTCAACACTTCACCAAATACAAGTAATTCAGGGTGGGGGTAGAATAATTTTTGGGCTCACATGTATTTAGGTCTACAAATTTGAAGTCCACAATTGCACGTTCTACAAAATGCAGCTCTTACTTTAGCATTCCGCAAAATTGAACATTTTTCACTTTCCAACACTTAGCCATTTTTCGTGAAATGCAGGGCCACACTCCATCCATAAACTTTTTATTAGGTTCATAAGTCTGCAGGTTAGCAATCCCATATTCTCCAAAATGCACCCTCTACCTTCRCGACCCACAAAATGACCATTTCCCATACTTAGTCACATTTCTTATTTTAGTACGTGCCTCCTTACTTTTCTCCGCATACTCCCAGGTCTTCAATTTCATGTTCTACACTTTGCACTTTCCAAGCCTCATACTAAACTCCTATATTTAACACTTTTCATCTACCATGACATCACATCACCACTTCCCATCACATTTATGATCCTCTCCATGTCGGTTGTCACTTGTGTAAGAATAATACCAATATTAAATTCATGAACACTCGTAAACCTTGCAATAAATTCAAATATCAAGTCGACAACATTAAAAAAAGATTTACATTGATTGAACTATAAGGACAATACGTGGTGAAATTAAATAAAAACTAATATTCCAAGATGTAAATATCGATAGTAATGCCACATATTTCCAAACCCAAAAGAAGAGAAAATAATTTCAAGTAAGAAAAAGGAGTTGTATTGTGGAGACACTCTAAGCACACTTGGGCATGAAGATCAAGAGTTTTAGTGGTCGAGGGCGTACGATTACTACAAAGCTATTTCTTTGGCCTAGAAAATATGAACCTAATTTGGAATTCAGACATAGAATTAGCTAGTTGTGTTCCAGAAGTAACACATTTCAAAGAATGTGTTCAACGGTGTGTAGATAAATTCAACTATGAGAAAATAATAATTCAAATCCAAGGACATTATCCCATTTCTTTGGCTCCTTCAACATTTTCCAAAATTCTATGACTTCCTACACCTACCTTATGGTTTAAAAAAGAAGAGGAAAATGAATTCCTGAAACAACATAGAGGAGGAGAAAAGTTCATAGGCAATTACTTGGTTGACCCAAACAATAACCCTGGTATTTCCAGGATTGAGATAAATTCACTAAAATACCCATAGGGAGAGTTTGCATGGTTGTTTTCCCACATTATCGGTTTGGAATCTACTACAATTTTACTAATAAATATTATGTATTCCTTGCATTCTTCTTTGCATGAGAAATCCATCATAGACAGGGGTTTCCTTATTTTGAGTGAAGTTTCTTTTCAACTAGGCAATTTGAAAAAGAATCGAAAATTCTATATGACTTCTTACCTCATCTGTGCCATTTTTTGTGGTCATGTATTTGAAGATTTGCCAAGAGGAAACAACATTGATTTTAATATGGAACCAATTTATGCATGGTATTCATCCCTGTATATACATAAAGCTCAATATAATTTTTACTTGATTCACAATAATTTCATTTTAGAGTTCAAATTGTTGATTTTTGGTCCTAATACTTCAAGACTATCTCTTGAATCCGCCACCCTTCTCTCTAGGAAAGGATTTTATGAGTCTTCCAAGGAATTTATTGTTATTAGGATATTTGGGGGTGAAGAAAAACCTTTTCTTCTCCCATTTTATGTGTTGGATAAACTTTTTGCTGAGGAAATGTGCAGATAGTATAAATTGTGGGCCCATTTCTTCAATGAGAGGAGAAAAAATCAGTTCATACCCTTTCCATGGAAAATAAGAGAATTCACTATGAAGCACATAACCCAACTCGACGAACTTGCATGCCATTTTGATCAACTTGGATTAAAGGAAACAAAATTTGTTAATAGATTTGACCTGGATAACAAGTTCACTGAACATATGGAATTAGTTGGCTATTCTTTGTATTTCACTAAAGTTGAACAATTTCAAGAAGGGGGCAGAGATAATTTGGATATCCATGAAGTTGCAACTAACCAAGTTTCAGATAACATGGAAGAATTTGTTAGTACCAATAAATGTTACCGACAACATGGAAGAGAAGTAGTAGACAAAAACCCTAGTTCACCAAATAATTCCTAGAAGAGTACTCCATCAAGAACAAGATATAGGACTAGTGGTATTGAAATGAGAAAAACATCGGTTAGAGGTTCATACGATGGTGGTGATAAAGAACCAAAAAGGAAATATATTGAGAAATCCCATACTATGTATACCTTTTTTAAAATAAAAAGAAATACACCAACAATAGGGGGTTGAGCATACCTAAAATCCAAGAAAGTCCATGAGCAATGGATGTTGATGATCTCATTAAAGAACCCAACTGGTTTGCACAAAAACTATTGGAAACTAGGGAAATTGATGAATTCCTAATTACCTAAGAACCAAGAAATCTTCTAGGAAGAATATGTTACATTGCATCATGCGACCTACAATCGAGAATCCAAAAAATTGTTATTAGAAAAAGTAAATACAAGAAACAAAAATTCATCATAAAAGTGGAAATCATCAATTGATTTCGATGGGGTTGCACCATTGAAAATTGCACAATTCCATAATGAAACTGGAGAGGATTCGAAGCAGTCTATTGATACTATGGAAAGGGAAAATTCAAAGTTGAAACAAAAGATAAAGCAACTAGAAGCAACCTTAATACCATGACCTTTATTTCTAGAGCCCCAAAATACAATCGAATTAACACTTGTATTAGAAAACATTCCAGAAAGAAGTAGTAAATGTAAAGGTTCATCAAGCTTATTGCAAGCCATAATAAAATATGTTGGGGATGCAATACATAAAATAATTGACCTAATTGAAGAAATTCTAGATCTTGCTCAAAGTACTGCCAATTTTTCATCAAGAATTAAAAATTTCAAGGAATATTTGTTGAAAGATTTAGAAAATGATGAAAGATTTTATAAGGATTAACCAATGCCCATAGAATTTTGTTGAAAGATTTAGAAAATGGTGAATGATTTTATAAGGATTGAATATTTGTTGAAAGATTTAGAAATTTTTGAGATTAACCAATGCCCACAGAAAAGAGCAGAAGCTTCCTTCAACTACCTGGATGAAACAAATCAATGCATGATGGCTAAAGAGAATCAAATATTTGAGAAAAATGATAAGTGGGTTAGATATTTAAAAAAAATAAAAAATATTTGATTTATTCCTTAAACTTGTTGATATTACAAAACAACTTAATGGACTAGATTTATTAATGGATACAATGCTTTTATCAAAGGAAATATTAAAAGATCAACTTGAATCATTAAAGGTAGCTTGGGAAAATGAATTTACCGAAACAATAGAGCTTTTTGAAGAAGAAGTTGGAAATTGGTTAGTGAGGTATATTAATCGAAATGATGAAGTGGATGACACGTTGCATCAATTGGGAATGGACATGAGATAATTTGAAAATGAATTATTTGAGATCAAAACTAGGCATGAGATCACGGTAGCTCCTTTGAGGGAGTATTGTTATGAGGAAAATCTCTCTATGGCTAGGGGAAAACCACAATAGATGGAACGACACCCAAAAATCAACTCTAATTTAAAGTATGCTATATAAATGAAATGATAACAATAAAAGGATAAGATCCTACCTCATACAGACGTTCAAAGAAGACCACCATTGATCACGCAACACGAAACTTTATATCTGCAACTTGTCCTCAAAAACCAAGAGACACAAGCATATGGTGTTAATATATGATGTCGGCATATAAATTAGTATAATACATCAATATACATGACAAATACACCCATGGAATAGTAATTCAAATATTTGCAAGATATCAATTGGACAAGAAAAGAGTATTTCTATTAAAATAATCAACAGAAGTACATAGGTGACAAAATTCTATAATGACACATATCGGAATCGAGAAATTAAGTCCTTCTAGTTGGGCCTCCACCATGTCAATACTACACAAAGGAAAGCTCATATATAGGATTCAATGAGGTTCTCCATCACAAAGAAGGAAGAGCTTGGGGGATGAACACTAGAAGTTCAGACTTCCAAGGACAAAGGGATGCAAACTCAATATGAAGTGAAATTTCTCTAGAGTGTCTTTTTTCTCAAAGATGAGTTGTTGAATTATCTTCAAGGCTTGGGTATGGCTCAATTTATAGCCTCCAAATGGAACTGAAGGGACAAGTAAGATCGTTTCCAATATATGGAAGGTCAAGGATCATGGATCTCGTGACATGGCATGGAAACTCGACGTAATTTTTAATTTTTGAGCACCAAACCCAATGTAGGTGGGTTATACTGGAGCAACATGTGTATATACTCGTTGTAGAATTGATAGAGCACATATATGTATAAAAATGTGCATTTTTGGCTCTAGAGTGAACAAAAAGGGGACTTCAAGTATACAGAGGGAAATGGAAGGCCATCCAAGCAAGCTGCATGGAGTGAGGCAAAATTTTCTATAACAAGAATATCAAGGAATGGTTAAAAAAGGTGTTAACAAAAATCACAGAACCATAAAATAAAGAAACAATTGCAGCAATTATGCCACCTCAACCACAACATGCATCTACAAAAGATGTACCTCCAAGCAAGTAAAGGGTTATGTAAAAATTTCCATCACAATGAGTCAAGAAACAAACTTGTTCCTCCCTTTAGTCTATTTTTTTTCCATAATTATTCGTCATACTACGTTCTATTTCTCAGTTATCTATGAAAACTAGGATGTTCCTTGGTTTTTTTCTTCTTCTTTTCCAGGTCTTTTCATTTTATTTTCCATGGGAGCCCCATCCTAGTCCTATTTGAAGGGCGAATGCAAATATTTTCTTTTAAAATGTTTACTTTGTATTTAAAGACTTACATTATTTTTTGAGACTCTGAGAGAACTATCTTGGGACATTACACTATCATATTCTCAAAGACTTTTATTTATAGATTGAGATTTCAAATGTTTATCCATCATAATATTTTTGGTGTTTAATGAAATGATCATTTAAAGTTATCTATTATATGCAATCCTTTTTTCTTGTCTCCTTTCCATGGATATTGTTTACTCTCTTGATGAATGGTGTGATGGAAATTTCAATATTTTATTTTTCATACTTATTTGGCTTATGAATCTTGTAATATATTGTATATAATCTCTTAGATGATACGTGGTCCCAATCTTAGGTATTGTTTTGAATGTGAATATTTGTTTTCTATAAGTCTAGTCCTTCTCAAGCTTTGTTTATATTTCTGTATATAATTTCATAACAAAAAGAGGAGTACCACCTCTCTAAAAACATAGGGGGATACATATCCTATTTAGTATGACCTTAATACTATAAAATAGTATTTTAGATCAACATTTTTTGTAACCATACTGGGGAGAGGAAAAGGTCGGTTTTGCAAACCAGAATGTAATGACTAAACCTGACCCAAATCAATTGAATTTGAAAATTGGTCTTAGATATCAACAAAGTGTATTTCATCAATTGTACAACTTGGAAATAATAACAACAAGAAACCAATAAGAACTTTGAAGCTCGTGGGAAAGTCTTTCCCATGAAGAAGAAAGAGAAATTGCAAGAAGACAAAGACAAAGGGCTGGAAATTAAGAAAAGAATGGAAACATACAAGGGTCCAATAACAAGAAGTAAGAGAAAACAACTTAAAACTTATGAAGTTGGAGAAATATTTAGAATTGAGACAAAAGAGATTCAAACAATGGGTAACAAATAAGAAACAAATGAAAAACCCTGAGAATCATGAAGAAATAAATGAGAGACGAAGAATTCCACAAATAAGGATTAGAAATATCCCACTCAATCTTCTAGGTGAACAACACCAATTGCCTACTCTTCCATAAGGAGTCTTACCAATATTTTCATGAGATGGAGTAATGAATCCAAAGAGAGATACAGACCAATTCTTGACTATATGTGAAATCCATCTAATAGAACATGATGACATAATGGTATGATTTTTTTTGCATGCATTGATAGGCCCAACCTATGAATGGTACATGTCTCTTCTTKCCCAACCAATTTCGTCATTTGATAATATAGAAGCTACGTTCATGACTATGTATGCACCCCCAATTCCACACCATACTTTGTTCACACAATTCACCCAAATCCATTTGAAAAAGGGTGAAAGAATTAAAGATTTCAACTTGCAATTTTTAAGATGTTAAATYAGATTCCAAAAGAGAAAAAACCAAATAATCCAGTGATACTYGGATGCTATAAGAATGCAATGCCAAMAAATGTAAAATATGTTATCAAAGCTACTCAAATATAATATTTAGATGGAGCTATAAGTAAARMAACAAATATGGAAGCAATTTTGCTAGAAACAAATTTTGATCCTGAGATCATTCTTGGGAAATTTCAAAGACAAATGGATAATGTTGTTATAGAAAATCRAGACGCATCAACCTCAAAGAACGTTGAAAAATGAGGAGTCAGTGGGGGAATATTCCAAGGTGTAATCCTAATGTAAGAAATGATCCAGTTAAAACCCAATAAACAAGGCAAAAACTAGAAATAGCTCAAATGAGTAGGACCATTTGACAAATGCAAAATGAGTTGACAAGATTAAGAAGAGTCRTAAAATTTGTCCCAACAAATAAAAATCAAAGAGTCCTTGATCATGAGTAAATATGAATTCCTATCCAGGATTAGAGAATAAKAAATGATGACAAAAATGAAGARCATAGGCTGAGGGCACCTAGAGTGCTAAACCCTAATGTTGTTGTATTAGAAGAAACTCTTGAGGAAGAAAATTTTGAAGATCTTGATCAAGAAGAAAACATCATACAAGATGAGATTTTGGAATCGATATAGATGGATGAAGGGGAATCATCCTTTTGTATTTTTAATGAACAAGAAGGGTCTGATATTTTACAAGAAAGTTTTGTCCAAACAAGAGCACAAGTAAACAAGTTCAAGTCAAAAGAAGCTCTAGAAAAGGAAAAAATTAAAGAAAAGGGAAAACATAGAAGTGGTCAAGATACCCCAACAAAGGGAAAACATGGAAGTGGTCAAGATACCACAACAAAGGGAAAACATGTTAAGGGTACTTGATGACTTAGATACAAGAATGGAAGTTGCAGATATAAATTCTAAATAACAACAAAGCTTCTCATCAGTCAAATCAAGAGGAAAATTCCCATCTTTCTACATTACCATAGAAAATCATGATATTGTATTACACAATTGTTTGGTTTATAGTGGGGCTACCAACAATATCATACCTTTGATAGTCATGAAAGAACTGGGAATGGAATGTACCAAACACTATGAGACAAGAGAAATTATTTATGATATTTATTCAATAAAGGTCCCATCCCATGGGGAGATTAAATATTTTTTTGAATGGATAACTATGACTCCTCACATCATGACAATACTTACTATTATAGTGGTAAATATACCTCCAACATATGGAGTTTTTCTTGGAAGAGATTTATGTTCGATGATTAGAAGTTATATTATGAATGATGGAAGTTATATGATGTTTCCTCACGAGGATGGAAAAATGGTTAGAGTTCCCAAAGAAATTAGAAAACATGTTTCCTTCATGAAGAAAGAGAACATATTGATGAAGACATATCTTGATGGTGGAATGTGAAACTATGTTGTTCTTGATTCAGAGCAACTCAACATTCTAAAGAAAGAAAAGGAGAATGCCTTTCAAGGTTATTGGAAGATGTACTTTGATGGTGCATGTTATAAATATGGAAACATAGAAAGAATATTTTTTAAAAGACCGGAATATATTATACATCCACTTGCAATAAAACTTGAATTTCCATGCATTAATAATGAGTTAGGATATGAAGCACCAATTCAAGGTATGATTCTTTCCCTTCAAATGAAAGTTGAGAACTTGGTGGTCACTGGTGATTAAGAACTTATCATCAATCACATCAGAAAGAAATACATGGTCAAAAAGGAAAAATTAAAATTTTATGCAAGAAGGGTTTCATAGCTCATGGATTCCTTCAACTCTTTCAATATATATTTTATTCCCAGAGAAAATAACCAAAATGCTATTTAATTAAAAATAACCACACCCATTTTCAACACAAAATGTTTTGAAGGACAAGACATTTATCATGTAAAGACTATCTTTTGACCATCAATTATGTTAKCACTTGGTAATTTTCTTTGGGTTGTATCAAAGAAACCCCAAGGTAACCATTTGAACCATCTTTAGATTGTATTCTGACCCATACAATCAGAGACGGATCTCTCTAAACCAAAAGTATTTTACACTCAATAGATATACAATAATAACACTCATAGGTCAGATCCCGGTATAAAATAGGTTTTGTTTTTGTTTTAAAAGGTTTGGTAGGACTAGCTTGAGGAGGAAACCAATGGGAAATGGAGTCAAAGTCTGAGCTTAAGGATATTGAGTTAATGACTAGTTGTGTGCTTTATGAAAACATAGGCGAGGTAAGTGATGTTTTTCAACAAATAATAAGTATCGATATGGAAGTAGAAAATAGAAGGGGATATACCATGATATTGAGAGAATCTAGCAGATGATGAGTTCTCAATATAACTTTAGAAGAAGAAACACAAAGGGGATAGATCGCCATGTAAAGAGCACTGAATATAGATGAATTATGAACATGAAATCCAAACATAAACAAGTATTCGCTGCGTGAATGGAGCATCAGATAAGATGAATTCCAAACATGTACTCTCAGTTGAATGATGGGAAAGAACAAAACATAATGAGGGAAAGCGTTAATGAGAAAAACACACTGAGAACAACACCAAAATGAATCTCTACTTCATGGAAGCATTATACTTTTGTATTAACTCATACAAA
>JASDQU010508991.1:60026-70082 GCA_032191745.1 Picea mariana | reverse complement strand
TTACCTACCTTATCATAGCCTATCCTACCACCTTAGCCTATTATATTCTAACTTAGCCTATCCTATTCTAACTTAGCCTAGCCTACCTTACACTAACTTAGCCTAGCCTACCTTACCATAGTCTATCCTACCACATTAGCCTACCCTAGCATAGCCTATGATAGCCTAGTGTATCTTATCCTGCCTTAGCCTACCCTAAAGTAACCCACTCTACCCTAGCCTAGCCTAGGCCTAAGCTTAATTCTGAAGTGTAATATCTACCCCTAAGCCTTTTAATGTTAAATACCAAACCCCAAGCCTAAATTCTATGCCCAAACCTCATTAAATACTTCCTTAAAATACAATATTCTATTGGATACATTTCTAATATAAAAATATCTAAATTTATGCAAACTCATTAATTATCATAAATAAAGAAACACGTCCATTATATCATATCAATTAAAAATTKCATAATATTTAATAAAATATACAAAACAATATAAATAATAAAAAACATAAAGAAATATTATAAATGGAAAGGAAAAAATCCACATAAAATAATTAACATAAATAATTAATTAACTTAAACATAATCCAAATCACATAATAAAATAAATTTATTTTCAATTATTTATTAAAAAAATTAAAAGATACACAAAAATGATTTAAGTTAAACATTAAAAGATATACAAAAGTATTTAAGTTAAACATAATCGAGATCACATGATAAAATAATTTTTCTTTCAATTAAACTAACTTTATAAAAACTTTCTTATTAACTAAACCAGAAACAACTTTAAACACAAAAATATAAAAAATAACAATTTTTTCATTCGAGTGGTTTGATTGAAAAAAAATAAAAATTAAATTTTACATAAAAGGAAAAGGAAGAAATAAATTCCAGGGTCGTTAAACTAATGGAAGATACAGTAATGATGATTAACATGTAAACATTTAATAACTGGTGAATTATGTCATTACAATCTCTTAAAACTTTAATTTATTTTTTTATTTAAAAAAGTTAAAATAGCAACAATAACTATAAGCAAAAGTAGGTGAAAGAAAAACTAAATTGCATGTGTTATAAAAGCTAGAAATAAACTGTAATAGTGATTAACATGATAGCATATAAATCGTATCCTAAAATTAAAAACAAATACCATTTAAAATGCTAAGAAATGGGTTATCTGTTTAAGGAACTAAAATGCATTGCAGAGGCTGGTTAAACTAATCATATATGCAGGTTAGTTGAGGAATGAGTTAATATAGATGGCGTTAAAAAAATGTTTATGAGTTATTTAAACTGTTAAAAACCTAAATTCAATAACTGTTAAAAAACCTAAATTAATTAAGAAGCAACGACAGGCGGTTACACTACCACAGACACAGATTAAACTAATTAGAAAGAAATAAAGTGTTTGTTAACCCAAAATACATCGAGGCTAACTACTAGTAACCACAGACACAGATTAAACTAATTAGAAAGAAATAAAGTGTTTGTTAACCCAAAATACATCGAGGCTAACTACTAGTAACCACATACACAGATTAAACTAATTAGAAAGAAATAAAGTGTTTGTTAACCCAAAATACATCGAGGCTAACTACTATCCAGATGGATAAACACCAAAGCTAGCATGTTAAAACTAATAAGAAAAACAACACGGGTGTGTTAACTACTAAGTACTAAATATCTATGTTAAGCTACGGTAATGAAAACTTAAATTTAATAAACATGGCAAACACCGGGAGCCATAAGATTGAGAGAAGGGAAGAGAAGATAGAGCCACACATACCTATAGCAGAGATTTGGTTTGTTGACGAATGAGGGTTTCAAAGGGCTCGTTAAGAATGCCTTCTACTATCGAGTTTTTCCAACCAGGTAATTTGAATTTAAAAAGAGCAGAGCCTAACATGAAATATTTTTAATTAAATATACTCTATGCATGAGATTTGGGTTATCGAGTGCCGAACATGAAATAATTTCAATTAAATTGATAGAATTAAAGCAAGGCTATGCATGAGATTTGGGATATGCAAGAGCCAAACATGAAATAATTTCAATTAAATTGATAGGAAGAAAGCAAGGTTATACATGAGATTAGACATATAAAAAACTAGGGCTTCTGAAAAGAACACAGGGAAGCGGATTCGATGCAGCCTCTTCACACATGAGAAAAACTAAATTGGTATCTACGTTAATAAAAACTACGGTAATAAAAACTTAAAACAACTACGATAATAAAAACTTAAAACAGTCCAAACTGATTCGATGCAGCTACGGTAATAAAAACTTAAAACAGTCCAAACATACATTTAAAACAAATATTTACATTTAAAACAAATATTTTAAACATACATCGATTGTTTAGAAACTTACCTGTTGCAAACAAAACGACGACCCCGGCGCTCAAGACCTCTCCACGACCCCTGCGCTCACGACCTCCCGACGACCTCAGATGCGCTCACGTCCACTGCGCTCACGACCTCCCAGCGACCTCCTCTCACAACAGCTCACGATAACGAATACACACAGCAAACGACAACACAGAGCAGCATACGACAACAAATTTTTGTAAAACATTCCAAAATCGATGTGTGGTTAATATATAAACAATCTTTCGGTCGAAAGATAGTTCGGCCGAAAAATAGTTTGGCCGAACTATTTTTCGGCCGAAATATAGTTCGGCGGAACAATTGTTCGGCCGAACAATTGTTCGATTGAAAACAGATTGCCGAAAAGAAAATACACGACCGACCAAATTTGTACACGCAAATCGAGGGGGCGGTTATTGCACCGTTCAATTTGACGTTTATTTTTTCGACCGAAAAATAGTTCGACTGAAAACAATATCTTTCGGTCAAAAAAGATTATTAGTTCGGCCAAAAAAATGTTTTTCGGAACCCACCTTCGTGATTTCACCCAGGAAAAATTCTATAATTAAATGAATGATCTTTAAGTTATGATTGTATTTTAAAAACAAAAATAAAGATTTCCATGGTAATAGAATTTAAAAATAATATGTTTTGGTCTTGTATCTTGTGGTGGATTAATTGGGTGAATAAAGATCAGAGATGTGTGGACATTCATTTACTCCCTCTCTTGAAAGACATTCAAGATTTGGTGAAAAAATTTGACACGTTTGTGCTTACACATGTTTAAAGGGAGCATAACAAAGAAGTCAACGAGCTGTCAAAGGTAGGGATGATGAGGGATTATGGTTCCTGGTTCATTGTGGAAGAAATAAATGGGCAACACTATGAATATTTCCATCCTCCTTTTCACGATGAAGCTGGTCATTGAAGAAAGAACTTCATTTGCTCCATATATTGCAATGCATTTTATGGATACACTGATCACTAGGATTTAAAAAAACCCATTTTTGAGTGTAAAAATCTCTTACAAGATATTTACCATTTTTTTTGGAATGACAAGCTTTCATGCATCAATGCCTCTATAATGATGTATCTACAAAATGTAATTTTACTTTTAGAAAGTAATACAATTAATTATTTTTCAAAAAAATAAAATCATTATCAACAAATTAATTATTATATTTTAAGATAATTTTAAACATTTAATATTTATTATTTCAAAATATATATTTTTAAATTTATATATTCAATTTTAATAAATATTACTTTTCGATATGTGCAATAAAATATTTTAGTTGGAAATCTTGATCTCTTCCTCTTTTAAATTTGCTTCTTAATTTAAAGTTTTTTTTTTTTTTACTTGGAAATCTTCATTTCTTTTCCTTTTAACTTTGCTTCTTAATTTAAAGAAAAACTACTTTAGTGGCAATCACCCAAAATGCTCTCTTAATTTAGAAACCTTAAAATGTACAAGTTTTCAATCTTTTTATTCAATATTTCAACGACCCCACACATATAGTACTTTATTATCTTTTACACAAAATTTCCACCCGATATTATTTTACAAATAATATTATAACTCTAAAATAAACATTATGATAATATTAATTCATTGATTAATATCAGTTGACTAATAATCAATATAAATACTATAGTAAGTTAGTTATTTTTAAAAATAATTATTGATTAACCTTATCATCATGTTGCCATATGCTATGTTTTTATTGTTTATTGATTTGGTGAAAGTCCATTGTTATTATTGTCCTCATCAAAGTGTTCAAGTTTTTTTTTAATGAAATATTTATTATGATATGTTTATTTTCCAGATATTTGTGTTAATGATTATAATTGTATTTATGTTAGGTTTAAATTTGACTATTATCATAATTTTATTTTTTTAATACTTATAATAAATAATAATATTATTTATAATTAAATATAATTATAATATACATTTATAAATTAAATTATATATATATAACATTACCTACCTACTTTTTACTAAAACTGTTATTTACTAAAACTGGAATTACTCTTCTATTTTGATATTGATAAGAAAGCCAATTTACACTTTGTTCTAGTTAACAATCTTAACTATCACTGCCATGTTAATTCCACCTCCACCTACATGATATCCACGTAATATGTAAAATTCCATGAGATTCACAATAAAATATAAAATATAAAAGTTGAAGCATGGTTTGATTAGAAAAATCGGATAAAACTTACTCTGAGTTAGGTTAAATGGAATTTTTAACTCTATTCTATTTATAAAAAGTTATTGAAGTATACATACTTTACATATAAATTTACACACATTACTATTTTTTATTGTTTAGAATCTATTTTTGTACAAAAGCAAATATCCCCCAAAAAATCATCATTTCGTAAAATCTTTAACCTGCAACAATTTTTAATGAAGTTAAAGTTATTTATGCATTTAAAAAACAATAAAAAAAAAAATAATTGTGATTTCGCCACATTTATATAAGAATTTAAAAAAAAAAAAATTAAAAACCCCTGAAAAAAAGAAAAGTACATGGATAAACTAAACGATATCTGGGCACGGTTGAATTGAATAGAATAAAAATTGTTATTTGACACTTGGAATTGGCTGGATGCCAAGAATATAATTTGATATTAATTTTGTACGTGGACGAACTTGAATACTATATTAGTATTTTGACTGAAACGACACCCAGTCAATTGAATTCATTACCCGTCTTGGACGCGGCACTTGAATCTTCCCAACACCGCAGACGAAGGCCATGCGAAGTCTCGTGGCTCTCTTTACATACGCACTCATCTCCCGCCTACGATGTTCAGACCGGATTCCAATTCTCTTCCCCCCTCCGGATCCTTCTCTTTTCATATTTCATTTCGATCCGCTAACTCTTGAAACATTTCAGTATGGCAATAAGTCTTAACCCTTCCGACAAAAGTGTCGGGATTACATTCGGCATCTATAAACGATATCGATGACGCAGTGAGGCACATTAGGGATGTCATCGCCTCCGCCGAGCAGGCCGGTAGCGTCAGAGCCGCCATTTTTTCCAGCGTTAATGGCTCCTGGGTACTACTAATTAACCCTCCTTCCTACTCCTGGGTATTCTCGGTTCTATTTATATAATCAGCAGAATCAAGTTTAATATTTTGTTTGTGATTCTACAGGTAGCCGTTTTCTGTGATTGGAGAGGCGCTGCGCCAAGCCTATATGATTTGAGCGAGGAGACAACTGGAGTGATAAGTGATAAGGACATAATATACGTGTCCAAAAACTGCCCTTCATAAAGTCCTGACTCCTTCATTACTTCGGCATTCATACATCCATAACAATAAATTGCGGAGCCCTGGATGGCTTTATTGATTGTGGATATTTCGTTTTTAATCAACGAAATTCTGCGGAGGCCCACGCAATCGTCCACTGGGAATTCTTTTATATTTTCTCCTGGCTTAAACAAACATTTAGTTTGCTTGTGGGATTCTGCAAGCGCTAAGTCATGCAATAAATCGTGCATTTTGCAATACTTCACTCGCCCATCCCCACCGACCTTTGAAACTTCGATGAGGCATCGATCAATAAGTTCGTCCATGTAAGAGTGTGCTATATCGTATGTTTCTTCTCCTGTTTCCGGAGAAAACCCTTCTTCTATACTAATGCAAGCCTTTCCCCCTCCTTCAATGCAATGGGCATGCCTTTTTCCATCGCATAGCTTGAAAAGAGGAAAATATGGGACTGCGCTTGGGCAGAGAATCTCTTCAGTCCCAGACGAGCAACCGACAGAGCGATTTCTTTGGCTTGTTTGAATTGGTTCGGCCTTTTGAGGTATCTAAGGAAATCTTGATCTTGAGTTCAAGATTTGCAGGTTTTTATGGCGTCCACTATGCTTTCATTTGTGGGCCGAAAAATAGGCAGAGTTTGGTGCTCAACAAGGCGCCATGAATTCTGTTACACAAGTACCTATGACCTGAATTCGTCTTCAAAGACCCTGCAATAATCTTCGGTGGCTGCAGCAACGGCTCCTGAAGTTCGTGGAGAATCCGTCCATGGAGCCATTAATGCTCCTGCTGCTGTTCACGATTTCGAAGGAGCCGAGGGATTGTTCTCGGGGTAAACAACGAGGGAGTTCATTATCCATTCATACTATGTCAGTTTGCATTAATGGAAATGTCGAAGTGAAATGGGAAGTGTGCAAGGACAGGTGGATATAAGGTTGTTACTGGTATTGCAACCTGGGTAAAGAAGTTAATAAGAAAGTAATAGTGGTCTCTCAAAGTCCCAGAAGTGTAGGACAATCGGTGATGGAGTGTGTTGTTAAGCCACTCCGTGATGTCACAGGTTAATCGCGTACACTAAATATGTTTTTTAGCATAAATATATTTATATTAATAAAAATTATATTTTATAGTATTATATAAGCAAAATTTTAAAATTATATAATACATTTATATTAATAAAAGATGTAATTTATAGTATTATATAAAATTAACTATATATGAAATAATATAATATATTATATAAAATTAAAACTATAATTATAGTGAATTTCATAATAATAATTAATTACAAATTGTATATAAAATATAATATTAAAAGATAAATTAAATCAATCATAATTATTAATTGTGTATTTATCAATTTAAAGTATATTTTGAATTTATAAAAAATAAATAAAGATTAAATTTTTGAAAAGATATATATTTTTAATTATTTATGATGAATATAAATAATACAATTTGAGTGGGCCTAGTCTGAGTGGGTCTAATGGTTAAGTACATGTGTTTCCTCCTAAGAGGTCACAAGTTCAAATCCAAAGGGGGATAGGGTATGTATACCTTTCTAGACTTTACCAGTCAAATTGCTGAAAATGAAATTATGGTCGAACACATAAAATTAGTTATTCTAAAAATTTGGTTATATGTCAACACAAATTGGTTATTTTAGTTAAATCTACTTTTTAATATATAAAATTTTTAATTATTACCAAAATATTTGAATTTATATAATATGAATGCTTTTAATTAAATATTATATTTATAACATTTAATTTATAAAAAAAATTTATATATTAAATTTATAATAAAATTTTAAAATATTATTAAAATTTGTTTATTCATATAGAACGGTTTTTAACATAATCTAATGAAGTTTTTTTAATAGAACGCACAAGGCATAACATGAACATCGAACTCCAAATCAACTTAATTATGTAAATATTGAATTTGTAGATGCAGTATATACATATAATTTTCATTCCATATTAAGTGGATCTAATGGTTAAGAATATGTGTTTCCTCTTAATAGATCACAGGTTCAAAGAGTTTGTGTATGATCCATTTAACTTTAAGTGACCTTTAAAGATGAGACGAACATGCAATCTTACAACAAATAAAATTACCTTCTTGAAAGTAATTTTTGGGATTTTTTACGGACTGTTCAAGTTGTTTTTAAAGTAGAAATAACCCTAATTCTTAATTTTGATTCTAGCTCTAGCTCTAACTCTAACAGAAGATCCTAACCCTAAGTCTTTTGAAATAATTCTACCATAATTCTAATAATTTTAATAGGATAACCCTAACCTTAATATTGAAAAAAATAAATTTTAGACAGTCATTAATTCTTAAACCATTTAAATAAAGAGTAGTATGATCATTTATGGTCACTTAATTAAGTACAAACAACACGAGCTGCTGATAGTAGGAGCAACAGAGGGCATTGCAAAGTCCAATAAGAGCACAGCAGAGCGAATACCAGCAGATCCTTGTCAGGAATCCCATCAAAGAGCGACGGTTTGATCCATCCTTCGATAACGAGCCACCCTCCCAAGGTTACAGAATAGTATTTCTGAGTGTCGTTGGTAAGCCTCCTCGCTTCTAATGTCTTCCTTCCATAAGCTACAGGGATGAACGTTGGAAGTAAGTTATTCTGTATCACTGTAAGGGGATTGTTTTACCAAGAACATAATTGAAAAGAAACTTCCAACTTGTAGTAGAGTGAGAATAAATTGAGATTGAAGTAATGTACCGAAGGAAGATGTGAAAACGAGCAGAATAATAACAAATCCAAAGCATCTTTCAGACCATTTTTTGGCATAGACATCGATGTAACCTGTCATTATGAAATCTTCAAATCGAGCGTATTTTATAGAGATCCATAGTCATCCCAGAATTTATTAAGTCCATAGAAATCCATAATAATAATAATAATTTATTTTTAAGATCACGGTCAAGCCAATAAACTAAATTGGTGTATGAGAACCCTAGTTTGTGGATCCCAATAAACCAAATTATTTAGAAAAAGTAAATTCTTGATAATGATTATGAAAAATTAATTAAAGTAGAATTCTCCATATCCGTCAAAAGCACTAATACAGAAGTAAAATTCTCTTTATATTGCTTATGATCGGTGCACAATCCTGCCGAACAAGAACAAACCAGATCAGGATCACTGGTTTGTGGGAAAATACAGCTTGTGAGCTTATTAGAGTTCTTTTTAGCATGCGGTCTGGGTAGGTATGCCTACCGCTGTGTTAACTACCAAGCGTCCACCTATTCGTGCGCGTTAACTGAAGCGCACTGCTCTCAAATTAATGTATATTCATGCGTATATGTAATTATATGCGTCCAACCACTCCGTTAACTGAAACGCATGTCGCTTGATATAAAAAAAAAACGTGGTCATTGCTCTGGAATTAATGTATATTATTCCCTGTTAAATAATTGAACGTCCAATCACTGCTTTAACTGAAACGCATGCCGCTTGATATCCAAAAACAAACGTGGTCATTGTTCTGGAATTAATGTATATTATTCCCTGTTAAATAATTGAACTGAAATGCATATCATGTTGTTGTTGATGTCACCATCATTATTACGGGCTTTGTTGTTATTTATGTTGCTGTGTATGTATATTATATGCATTATTATTTTAATTTTTTTTTTTGTTTGTTAATTTGTGCGAAACCTGTTGGCTATCGCACCCGTATGAGATAGATAAAAATATCTCATAAAGATCTTAGCCAGGCCATACCATGAAATGAATTGAATAATTGGGTCAATGTTTGCTCGTCACGTGCCATGATATAACACCATGAAATGAATTGAATAATTGTGTCAATATTTGCTCGTCACGTGCCATGACATAATAGGGGCGACGGAAACCACAAAAGGCATTGACGTTGAGCTTAAAGTTGGCTTGGATCTACCACACGATGCTGGCAATGGTGAAGTTATTGTGAACAGTACAATCAGTGGAAACACTGTTACGGACGCTGCCAGTTGTTCTTGAATTTATTGCATCATCAGGCTCTCAGAGACTCAGACTCTCTTTATGTCAACAAACCAAATTCAAAAAGAAGCCAAGCGTTCAATGGGGACAAAAAGTCGATCATTCATTACACGATATGCGAACAGGCGACGGTTACGTGCATCTACCTTTTTTTGGCAGGCACATTGAATATGTTTTCAATGCTGTCTGCCAAGCTGAAGGCAAGAATTGTAGATGACATTAAAAATATGAGGACATTAAATATGTTCGCAATGCTCTGTGCCAAGTTGAAGGCAAGAATCTTAGATGAAATAAATAACTTGTGAACATTATATATACAGTTATAAATTATTAAATGTTCTGTATTATTGGGTGCTTTATAGAGTGTGGTATTGGATTCAAAGTTATTTTTAATGTATATCTTATATATA